>JAHUTJ010074646.1:0-25558 GCA_036250325.1 Characodon lateralis
GGAAAGTTTTAAGCCTAGCCTTAAAAGTAGACAGTTTGTCCATCTAGAGCTCACTGATGGCCATTGTTATACTAAAAACCACAACGATTGGGATACCTCTCTCTGTCAGATTGACCATAACCATTGGCACTTATAATGAACATAAAGGTCCAACTCATTTTTGGTTTTTAATTATGCTTTTGAACTGTCCTTTATTAAAAGGTGGAATGATGATAAAACAAATGCTGTACCTGCTATGATCTTTTGCAACAACAGTCAGTTGCCCAAGTTTGAACTTAATGTGAATTTGTCTTATCCATACAAGGTCAGTGTATATAAACATGCTCAAATATATACATGCAGTCCCACTAGTATGTGGAGCAATGTCGCTCAGCAAGGTTCAGAGAAGCCACAAACATTTTGTAAACTTGCTTAACTTGTCTAATGCCTTCAGGAGAAGACTGAGCTGGTTGCCAACAAGAACAGGAAAAATGTTCCTAGGAGGTGAGGGTTTTTAAATTTAAAACATTGTACTTGCTATCAAGGTCGGCAGTGGTGGCATCATGCTGAGGGTCTGTCACTACCAGTGATAGCTGTGTTTTGCGCATAGTAGGTAAAATAACGAAGGAGGGCTAGCTTCAATTTCTGTGAATTTCTCATCAAATCAAGAACTAGACGGTTAAAAATTAGACACAAATTAAAGTTCCATCAGGACGACAATCTTAAGCACACATCACAGTTGATTTTGGAATAGATAAGGAAGGGTGACTATGTAAATTTCTGAAAAGTCTCTTAGGTAAACCCTATTTAAAATTGATGAACTATACTAAGAAATCCTGATTTCTGCTGGGAAACCAAACATTTTAAATAAGGTCTACCATTTTTGACTGAAGTGGTCAAGTATACAGGTACATGATAAAAATTTCTCTGTGAATCAGGTTCAAAGCACAGAAAAAAAGCAAAGTTAAAAAAATGAGGGAATACTTTGGAGATGGTGGTAGCTCATAAATCATTGTCAAGAGAATTTATGGTTATTTTGAAAACACTTTTAGACAAACTGATTATTTTCTGCTTTTAGCGTTGTCCTTTAAAACCTCATTGTTTCTTCTTGAAGCCTTTATTGGCACAAAACGTAAATATATATGTGCATCCGCTGCTGGTCTTGGACTAAGCGCTTCTTTTTTGCTCACACAGATGAAAAGTGTGCTCGAAAATGAGACAAATTGGATGTGAGGCAGTAATTTCTTGCCTCATTACTGGACAATTTAAGACCATCTCCTGTAAATCTCATTGTGCAGCCACAATTACAGGCTACAGCACTGAATAATCCAAAACAACAAATAGGATAGAGGCCAAACCTGGAGCATGTATAAGAGTGTCTGCATGGAGATACAGGCTAGACGAGTCTACAAAGTATAACAGCAGATAGGCTTAGCCTACTAGGTTTTAACACTAGGTGGGTTAATGTGATTGGTTTTCCAAGGTTTCAACAGTTAACATCTAATATGACTGTATTAGGATCATCTTAGTTAGGAATAACACTATACTGCAAGGATTTTTGAAGTAATGCTTAATCTGAGCCTTAGGAATCTTGAGTAATACCTGCACCGGCTGCACTGAAATCCTAGTTTCTGTCAACACAGACATTCACACTCTATTTGTCACTTTTGACAAGTGACCAACATGGATGAGAACTCAGTGAAGTAGAAGCTTTCTGGAACTTTAAAGTCCGGTATAAAGATCATGAACAACCTGTTTTTGTCTTGTTGATGTGTTATCACTGAACATCTTCACAGAAGCCATAGATATGATCAATATAGAAAGAGAGATTAAACAGCTTAAAAGTTCCCTCTGCATTACAGTGGAAGAAAAAAAATACATGAAAAATAAAACAGAAGAAAATATTCTTAATATCACACAGCATTAATGGGAAACTAATTAGTATAGACACTTACTAAACACATCTATGGCGCAGGAAACCCTGAAACATTACCTCTTTGACTTCCAACAGCAGACTTGGTGTCAACAAAGAAATATTCAGCTGCAGATTGTCAGGCGTAATCTACACTACCGGTCAAAAGTTTTAGAAATACTTCTTTACTGGTTTTCTTTAGGTTTATGACTATTTACATTGTACGTGGATTCTCACTGAAGGCATCAAAACTGTGAATGAACACATATGGAATTATGTAGCAAACAAAAAATTGTAAAAGAACTTGTATGAACATGAAAATGTTTTATATTTTAGATTACTTAAAGTAGCCGCCCTTTGCTGTGATGATGAAATATTAACCTTTGTTTGTCTCTCAAAAAGTCTCTGGGAAGTTCTTTCAAGAAAATAAAGAGACCCATTAAGGGAGAAAGTGTATCTAAAACTTGTGACGGGTAGTGTACATCCCTGGGAATGTAGCTGAGCTTGTTAGAGCCCACTGGTATGACTGTGGAATGCAGTGGACTTCAGTATTTTATATGTATATGTATATTTAACACTTCCATGGTTGCAGGTGTATAGAGTTTGGTATGGATAAACCTGCCTGGCCTAGACTGAGTCCTGACTTCAACCCTCTTGAACACCTTTGTGATGAATTAGTGCAGAGGCTGCAATTCTGGATTTCTTATCTAACTATGAACACACTCCTGAAACTTGAGGAAGATGCTTACAGAATAGTTAA
Source organism: Characodon lateralis (assembly GCA_036250325.1). Lineage (NCBI taxonomy): Eukaryota > Metazoa > Chordata > Actinopteri > Cyprinodontiformes > Goodeidae > Characodon > Characodon lateralis. The sequence goes on from JAHUTJ010074646.1 coordinate 2,652, forward strand.
GGTTGCTATTGCTGGCAACGGTGGGTCCATCAACACATTGGACCTTATAGATTAAGAATAGGATGTCACCAAAGTTCATGTACAAGTAAATGTAGACAGACAATACTTCTGGCAATAAATTTGCCTTGGCTTCAGCAAGGCTGTGATTATTTTCTATCAAGAGCTGCTTTTATCAGTAAAGTACTATGTAAAAGTCTTTGTACCCCTTGAATGTTTTGTTACCTTTCCACCACAACCCTTTATGTATTTTATTTAGATTTTATTTTAAGACCAAAACCAATATATGTAATCAGCCCACCAACATATATATATATATATATATACACATATTGGGTGATACATGCACACATCTAAGGGCAATTTAGAGTGATCAGTTAACCTAACAGGCATGTCTTTGGACTGTGGGAGGAAGCTGGAGTACCTGGTGAGAACCCACACATGCACAGGGAGAACATGCAAACTCCATGCAGAAAGACCCCTGGCTGGGAATTGAACCCAGGACCTTCTTGCTGCAAGGCAACAGTGCTACCAACTGCGCCACCGTGCAGCCCGCTGCAAGAACAGAATCATGTCAAATTGTTTTGGCAGCCCTGGGAGAGAGAACAAATGTCTCTGTTCTTGATGAGTATGTATAGGCCTTAACTGGTTTTCTTCCAGGATTACCCTATATTTAGCTCTATCCATCTTCCATCAATTCTGGCCATCTTCTTTGGAGAAAAGCATCCACACAGCATGGCAATGCCATGATGTTGCCATCACAATGTTTCATAGTGGGGATTTCACAGGGTGATATGCAGTTTAAGTTTTTCACCATGTATAGCGTTCTGCTTGTAGCGTAGTTCAGTTTTAGTCTCATCAGGATGAAGTACCTTGTTTCACGTGTTGCTCTTCACCTTCACAATTATGCAATAGTTTGTGTTGATCTATCATATAAAATCCAAATAAAGTACATCCAAGTTTGTGGATGTAATGTACCATATTGCAGAAAGGTTCCATAGGTGTGAATACGTTTGCAAGTGTGTGCAACAATAAGTTTGGTTTGACTATGAATAACTATTAATTGTTTCATGAATATGGGTCGGTGAGGTGTGGTATTATAGAACAATAGAGTGAATGCACTGGCATTCTCAAACAGCAAGGTGTTCAAACTGGTTGTGTTCAAACATGCAAAGCATAAGGGAAAATAAAACACAGCAGACCGCACCTTACTTTGGATACAAGGTTTCTTCATAGATGTTGTCTTTTACTCGGCCAGCGAGATCAAGACATTGTCAGAAGTAGTGTTTGAAGAGTCGGACCAGGATGCAGGGAGATACTCGGGAACCATAAGGTATTTTTAAGATTCATTATTTATTGGGAAGGCTTGATGAGCAGAGTTGACAGAGGCGAAAAGTTCAGGTCCAAATAACAAAAATGCATAGGACTTACAAGTAGCGGAACATACCAGGAGCTTAGCAGGAACATAGCAGGACGCGGGGACGGGGAACAAGTGAAACCGGTGAGCCTTTATACAGAGGAAAGTGAATAGTGAGACAATGGGAAGAAGAGGCAGGTAATCAGGGTGAGTACCGATAGTTGTGATGACCAGGTGTAGGGAACTGAGGGAAATAGGTTACCATGGCTATGGGGAAACTGAGCTACGGAACATGAGGAGAAACTAAACTAAACGTCAAACTCAGGGAAACAGATCTGAAGGGAAACCCTAATTGGGCAAAGCAGGGAACAAAAAACTAAACAGAACATAAACTAAAATAAATAGTAACTCTAGAAGGAACTAAATCTAAGGACATGAAAATAACTAAAAGTAAACAAGCACAAGAATACTAAGCGAGAAACTAAAACTAAATAAAACCAAAGAAGGGAAATAACCATAAGGAATAGACAAAGAGAACTGTACTAATAATAATAAACCAGATGGAGAAACAATTCAAAGGAATAAACAAATGAGTAAACAATAACCAAAGGAACCTACGGATGAGGGAAGAAAGAACTACTAAAACTAAGGGGCAGAACTGTAGACAAAACTAAAACATCCAGGATAACAGAAGGAATAAATAAATATAACTATTAAACCAAAAGGAACATAAACACCTAACTGAAAAAATAAACAAACATAAAACCCAAACTGAGCAGATCCTGACAGACATGTTTCCTTCCCAATGCAGCCTGTGAAAAGCTGCAGGCAAAGAGGTTGAACACTGCTGTCCGCAGACTTTTGTAGCTTTATGAAGTCACTGGGATTCAAGTTGTGAAACTTCTTTATTGCTGGGAGATGTCATGAAAATGGATTGTTCTTTTTCATTCTGGGATCCACAGTTTTTACCAGACTCTTTTGTTTTCTGTGTATAGTTCAGTCTTTTTCTCCTCCTATGGCTGAGCCCAAAACGTTACAGCACTTATCCAGTTTGAAGTAGTCTGAAGTATTCTTTCTATCAGCCCCTGACTTTATTTCTGTTAGATGATACCCTGGTATTCATGAGGCAGGATGATTTGCCCTGTGACATTTTATTACTGTACAATGATCCATACAGTAATTGTATACCAGTCTAATCCTGTTGTTCTCAAGGTCTAAGAGACTATCTGTGGCAGATTCCCAGAAACACAATCTGCAGGTGGACTGTATTCCCTGATCTGCTCCAAAGCTTGCATTTGTGTTTTTTGCCTAATTAATTAATGTGGGAGCTAAATGAAGACTTAATATATGTGCGTGGGGGTGAGAGATTACATCCAAGCCTCGATTTACTCATAGTATTATCAAAAGCAAATTTACTGCTGAACAGATTTGTTGTAGGTAGCCAAACATCTGTTTGAAGTGGGCTATTTATTCTGAAGTGGTGGTAATCATTGTGATGTGGCTCACATTACCGAGGTCCTGATCTAGACCGGTATAAAATTACATTTTGTAAATCAATTTAGCATTGCCCTTTTTTCCAAATTAAATCAGGGGAATACCACTGATGCGTTTGTCCAAGAGAGAAAAAAAATACATTTTACAGAAGGTAATGAATAAAACTAATACCATTAAGAAAAATCTTATGTGCACGGTACCAGAATTTGTGCTACCTAAACACTTTAGGATCTGTAAAAAATAGCCTTGTTGCTACTGTAATCACACTATGGTATCTAAAGGTTAAATCAGGTAGGTTGGTATGTGTGGACAGGTGAAAGTGATCTAATCCAGTTCGGAAATGCACAATCAGGAGAATTCCTGTTTTTACACTAATATACACGATATACAAGATTTAGTTTCATCAGCATTATGATCTCCTGAACTTACCATGATAACCGACCCAGGAAAGTGAATATGATTGTAATTGCAAGTTATCAAATGGAAATTTGTTTTCCACCATTAAGCCACATGACTAATATCAGAATCTTTTGTTCCCTTTCTGTTTTTTTGGAGATGACTGCCTCAAATCAACTTCGCCTTTTGTGTTACACAGAAGACAAAGTTTTTACACAGGGGGTGTTTTGTCGCTGCACTGGGGAATAGAAATTAATAAAACAGTTTTATTACCAAGATGCTCTTTGTTCCAAAACACAGTAATTGTTTAAAATAAATCAGAGACTGTATTGGCTGCTACAGTTTAAAAACCTATAAAAGGAAAGCAAAACTTACCTCTGTAGCCCCCTTGCCAGAGCAACACACTAAACTTTTGACTCAAAAGCCACCCTGAAAAGTTGTGTTTTCCGTATTTCACAGCAAAAGTACAAAAATTAGACATTTTACTTGTTGCAATGACTTACAACTTAAATGTAAGTACTGACAGTATACTACATAATGTAAAAAGCTTATAGCTACCTTGGTTTTTTGGACTGACAGCCCCTAATATGTGAAACTTAGTTTTTCATGTTTTCACAATCTAAAAGTAGTTTTTCTTGCCAAAAAAATGGCAGTTGTTTTTTCTACAGTGTGGTATATGTACATCTTTGTACATTTACTTCTTAAAGAAGCCTCTTTACAGGAATATGTTCAGATTACACTCCTTATTCGCTGATGTGAATTTTCATCATAGACTGAATCATAATTGAGGCACAAAATGATTACTAGTTTATTTAGTAATATTATTACTCACAAATTACAAAGTATATAAAAGTAACTGAGATTTACCCAAAACACATTTACTTATACCTGTCCAGGGTGTACCCTGCCTCCCGGCCATAGACTGCTGGAGATAGGCACCAGCTTCCCCGCGACCCATTATGGAAGAAGCGGTAGAAAATGACTGACTAACTGACTGACTGACATTTACTTATAAATATTTTTTTGAAAAATTTGACTAATGTAGCTTATAAGGTAAAAAGTATGTGTAAAATGCTAAAATAGAATGATGTGTAAAAGTGAGTTTTAGCATTGAATGTATAGGTCTTTAAATACAAAGAACATGTAACAGTAAACCTGATTCTTTGCATCTTCCTCTAGTGGTGCTTGGCATTAATAGGAAGCAGTGTTTCACAGAGGTGATTCTATTGCAACAGATGTAGAATCCATATTTTGCTATCCTTAAATGATACGGACCAGAGCAGGGATGTGCAACATTGAAACTCTAAGGCCACATTCTGCTCTCCAGCACTTTACCTATAAACTACAATAACTCTAACAATGAATGTTTTCTTTAAATGTCAATAGAATGATATTTCTTTTTATTTTAGGTAATACATCCATAGAGTTTTTACAACAAAATACAAGTAATCCAAAAAAACGAAAAAGGTTGAGTTTGTGGAGCCTGTGTGTGTGTGTGCATAACAACTGCCAAATCAAACTTATTTATAAAGCACATTTAGAAACAGCAAGTTTGAACACAGTGCTTTACCAAAAAAGTTAAATAAAAGGCATAAAACCTGATCATAAAACAGAAATGTGAAACACTAAACCCAAAAAAATTAGAACAGAGAGAATAAAAAGAGCACGTCAACTCACACCAGGCCAAAGGCTTTTGAAAAAAGATGCATTTTAAAAGAGGCTTAAAAACAGGAAGAGAAGGTGCCTGCCTAATATTTAAGGGCAATGTATTGCAAAGTTTTGGTGCCACAACAGAAAAAGCTTGTAAAAAAATTATAACAGAAATGAGGGGCAATTTAAACCATAATTAATTCTGCCACTCTCATGTACATATATTCTTCTCACACATATGTAATTCTTTTCTCACCCAAATAATTTGAACATTTCTTCTCTTACATTTTTGCCACACAACTATAAATCCTGTATCTCACACACTGCAATCTCCACTTACACAATATTTTACGAAAAGTCTTCGCTCACCCATCAGAATAATTGAAATCAGGTGTTCCACGGTCACAGTTGTATAAAATCAAGCATCTAGGCAATCAGACTGTTTCTACAAACATTTGTGAAAGAATGGGTCGCTCTCAGGAGCTCAGTGAATTCCAGTATGGTACTGTGAACAAGTCCAATTGTGAAATTTCCTCGCTCCTAAATATTCCACCTGCAACTGTCAGAGGTATTATAAAATAGTGGAAATGAATGTGAATGACAGCCACACCGCAGACTGATGGGGCAGGGAAAGCAGATGCCTATATGCATAGTGAACAGAGGATGCTGAATTTCTGTATAGTCGATCACTACAGGCCTCAAAACTTAATTTGGTCTTCAGATTAGCTCAATAATAGTGTGTAGAGAGCATTGTGGAATGGGTCTTCACGGCCAAGCAGTTGCGTCTAAGCAAAACATCACCAAGTGCAATGCAAAGTGTCAGCTCCCAGTTTTAGTCCGTGAGGCAGACACCATGTCTACTTTTAAGGCTAGGCTTAAAACTTTCCTTTTTGATAACGCCTATGGTTAGAGTGGCTTAGGTTATCCTGAGCTAGCTCTGTAGTTATGCTGCTATAGGCTTAGGCTGCTGAAGGACATAATGACCACTTTCACTTTCTTCGCTACATTCTCACACTAATCTCCAATTTTGCATTATTTGCTGTTATTTCAGCCTTTAACTTCTCTCTCTTTTCTCTTCCTAGAAGATACCCCTGGCCTGACTCTGTGTCTACCTGTGACACCGTCCTGGAGAGGGGCATTATCCAAGCTTCTGCTGGCAACAACTTAATACTCACCCTCCACCGATAATCTACATGACTCCGTCTCTCAGTGTTTAAACCCTGTCTCTCTCCTAAACATAGCTACTGACTGAGCTTTTCCTGTAACTAATTATATGTGCTCTCAGACTCTAATCTTGAAAACTGGCTCAGAGTTTATCTGTTCTTTCTTTCTAGATGAAACGACTAAAGGAGCTACATCCATTAACATTTACTTTTCCTTCCCATAGAAAGTACTCCTGGATCAGTGCNTACTTTTCCTCCCCATAGAAAGTACTCCTGGATCAGTGCTTCTGTGTTCTTTTTGTGTCTCTGCTCTGTTCTCTCTAACCCCCAGTCGGTCGTGGCAGTTGGCCGCTCATACTGAGCCTGGTTCTGCCGGAGGTTTCTTCCTGTTAAAAGGGAGTTTTTCCTTTCCACTGTTGCTACATGCAGGCTCAGTATGAGGGATGGCACTCCCCAATAACATTTGTAAGAACCCTTAAAATAAATTCATTTTGTTGCTGAAACATAATTTAACACTGAACGATGTTACCTTTAGTTTAAGTATATTTATACAGGGGGGTGTCCCATATTGAAAAACAATTGTATTCATAAAATTACAAATCCACAAGTAGTAACACCACTAATGTTAATATTATGTAGAACTCCCTTTTGCCACCTTTTCTTATGCCTTTTATCCGCTGTTAGAAAAAAAAAGGCTGTATAGCTCTGTTTTTGATTCATTTACAAATATGATTTCAAGGAAGAAGAATGTTTTGGAGGCCTAGAAAGATGTTCTTTTAGAGAGGTAAAGAGCAAAAAATGACTCCAAGGATCAAAAAGGTTCTAAATCCCCAGAATAGACTTTCTTCAACTAAAAATAAATTATTACCTTCAATATATTAGAAATAAATGTGTTGTTGTCTTCCAATACAGATTTTTAAACACAGTTCTGTTCTATATAACCCATCCACTAACTTATTAAACAGTAAGAGTAGACAAAACAAATCTAACAATAAAAATAGCTTATACTTGCAAGCAGAAGAATTTTCCAGGTACCAGAAAAGGCTAACAGGCTCTTTGGATTATACTTTTTTTTTTCTTCAACATTTGCTTATGTAAAAAGCACATTTTACAACCCAACAACGATACGTCTGGCCAACAGAGGTATCTATGAAAAATCAGATTGGCCGTTATTAAGGTAATACATTTCTGTCCATTTCTCAGAGATCATTGATATTTATATCAAGAAGTAATATTTTCAGTTCTTAAGAGATTAACTGAAATGCTTAATCATTTAGGACTTGTGAAACACTCAGCATGTTTGTGGCTCCTTAAAAATAAGTCATTATACCACGTTACTAATGGCTCATCTTTTTCTGCCCAGACTGAAAAGGATAGGTTCATTATTTGTATAAAACAAGATAAAAACTGTTTTCGAATTGGCCTTTGTCTCATTGACTTTCTGTCAACAGACATAGGGTAAGGCTGACTACAGCGTTTAAACATTTCATTGTGGGTTCAGGTGCCCTGCATACTGAGTTGTGTTAAATTGGGTCTAAAACCCATTTGCATTCTGAACCTTGTATTATACCAAAGTGAGTAAGCACTCTTTCTGCCTCCAAAAAGCTGAAAATGTACACTGTAATGAACGGAAACAGCATCTTGCAGTGGTAGAAACAGTTATTCAAACAGCAGTAAACTGTGGATGCTGTTAGCAAGTCAGAATCACTGGTTGTAGAGAATGAGTCAGCGCACAAATAGCAACAGCATGAGACATTTCTGACCAACGTTTTGACAGTGAAAACAGGCAGGCTAATACTACATCTGTCTTTGAGGAAACAGCAGACAACAGAGAAATGTGTTAGCATGTTCATGTTAGCTTCCTAGGTTTGTGTTTGGCTAATTTGGCTTCACAAAGTTGTAGGATAGCTGAACACTCTTGTAATGACAGCAGGTATTGAAATTAGAAACTACCACTGGTCAAATGCAGAGAAAGTTTTGAAGTGGTTGGTAAACTTGACCAACCGACAAGCCACAGTGGAGAGTTTGATTAAAGAAAGAAAACAGAGTTTAATTTAAAATGTGAGCTGTTAACCGAAGCAATGCATTTGAGCCATTTGCCATTATCAGTAAAAGAAAAACTAAACAGTAATGTGGGACTGTATTCCTGCTGAAGAGCATTTGGCAAAAACAACCAATTGGAGGGATAGAACTGAAATTCAAAGTTTTTTTTTCACATGTGGAGAGAAGAAGGACTGGCTATGGCAGGTTAGGTTTTTAGACTATAGCTTAGCAACCAGCCAATGTTTTATTTCTAATGTTGGCAGCAAGTGCTGCTTATTCAGCTAATGTTCTTTTTATGCTGGACCATTTTGGACATTTTGAATCCAAAACATCTTAAGCTGAAATTGTTCATACTTATGGTATATAGCACTGTGTTAGTGGACATTAATGTATAACCTTTCACAAAAAAACAGGTTCGTTCGCTAACAATAAATTGGCAGAAGCTGCCGACTTTATCAAGTTGCCTAATCAGCTGATTAAATGGCAAGGATGTAGGACTGTATAGAACTGCATCTCAGAAATATGAAAACATTCAGTTTAAGTTTTTAAATAGCTAAAAACAGCTATTCTAATTCTAAAAGAGTTCGAGCAAATTTTACTCCAAAAGTTCAAATCTGTACCGGTAGATAAATCGACATCCCATTTACTGATAGAAAGTGAGATTGTTAAATCTATTTCTGAAAGTTTTGTGCAAGTTTTTGAGAGTAACTTTGGGGATTGAAGTTTAAGGAAGCAAGTTATTACTAGAGGAAGTTTGTTTATTCTTAAATTTGGACTGGATATTTGATTTTATTCAGCAATATTCAAAGAATTTGTTTTTATTGTTCTGTATGCAATCTTTTCCATCAAATATGTCCTCTAAATAATTTATTCCTTCACTGTTCCATATTGAAAAGTTAAGAGCCCTTTTATTTTGTAAGATTTTCTGGGTTGTTCCAAATGGGTGTCTGCATGGGAGAATTTAAGACCTTTTCATTTTACTCAAAGTTTTAAGGTAGCTTTTGAACTTTTGTTTCTAAGTTAAGAGAACAAAAATTTATTACAATGTAAAGATAACATGCACTGCACCAGTGTTTATCCTTATTGTCTTATATTTATGCTCTTATCTTTTTGCAGTGAGTGACAACTGGGGTGGGATCCCACCCTGTGACACACCACTCAAGGTTTCGACAGTTTCGTAGCCCATCAAAAGGGCGTCCATCTCTAATTCAAACTCACCCAGATCTCACACTGTGCAATGTCAACTTAATTTACAGTCTCATAAAGCAGGACCTTATGAGACTTTAATGGTGATCATGGGCTATCCTAAGAACCAATAACAGCTGAGAACTGGGATGGGGAGGGTCCCTCGACCCTCTACACACCTTTGGTCCCTGTCAGGCAGGGCAGTTATAGTCTTTGACTGCTTGCCTGTTGTATTTCCAGGTGACTCTCCACAGTAAACACTGTGGAGGGATGAATATCATCAAATCTAGTCTGTTATGTTCTCACATTGCATGCTATCTAGTCTGTATAGAACACAGAATTGCTGTGGGTTATGAATTTGAATACTTTTCCTCCAAACTAATTAAACATTTCTTCTTTATCTTTTACAGAATATTAAATGTAATGTGCAAACAACATAAAATTTCTCTGAATCTATAAATTAAAGACATTATTTATTTATAATGACACTATATTTTTAGGGGGTATATTTAATGCCGTAAAACATAAATATGCAAGAACTATAATTACAGAATTTCTGAATGAATCATGTGATCTTATTTTAAAGAACTGTTATGATAGTAGTAACACTTATTATCCTTGTGCTCAAACTGTCCACTGCTTCATTACTATTTCACCAATTATACAGGGTTTAGAAGCTCTTTTTCTTTTTTCTCTGATTAAGAGAATTTGCATGATTATAAGGAAATCATTAACTAAATCTGCATTAAAAACCTTCTTTAAGTCTAATGAGTACATAGTAAATAAATAGTATGCAAGAAATTACCAAAGAGCAAGACCCAGTTTAAGAAAATGAAAGAAAATATTGAATTGAAGTGTCTCTAGTGATAATTTAGCAAGAGATCAAAATGTTAGAGGCTAGTTAAGTTTGTTTTATTTTACAATAAGCCAAAGTCATTTTAAATGCAGAGTTTGAGAGACATTTGTGCTGTCGTTATTATGATACCCTTTTGATATTAAAATATGAATATTACAGCTGTGATGTGTGGATTGCTTGCTGCAAACTTGAAAGCTGCTTTTAACTTCTTTTACTGACACCCACTGTCAAGAAACATTAGACCGAACCCATACGAGCTGTGTAAAACACTACCACAACAACTAGTCATTTGTATATTCTTTGAGATCTCAGTCCGAGTTGGTTTTTCCAACTGTTATTAGGAAGAATAGCTTCTGCAACCAGTGGCAGTCCATATCTCCACTCTTCGGGATCAAACTCTAACCTCTAAAATGTCAACACTCACCTCAACAGAGCTCGGTTTTCCAGACTAGCTCCAGTATTTGGGAGTGAAGAGGATGGAAGGGGCTCCCTGAATTCTTGACCTGAATCCCACTGAACACTTGGACATGCTGTTTCTGCCCGAATGACCTAATCAGCCACATTTGCTGGCTTGCAACAAACTTGTTGAGGAATAGGAAACCATCCCACAACAGTGTGTGTCCAAGCCGGTGGTGACCATGAGTTTCCAAGCTGTTGTTGCTGTGTACATGTTTTCCAAATGCAACTAAGGCCCTTGTTTGTTAAATGATAAACCAATAAATTACCAATGTGTATTTTTTACTTCAAACTTAAACAAGAGTCAGTACCGGAACAACCTGTTTGGCAAGTTTTACTTGGGTGTACCTCACATATTCAAGTCTGCTGCTCAACTCACAAATGCATTTCCCAACAGAAATGTCCCTGTTTACAGGGAATAAACAGGCTTTCCAGTGATGTAAGATTTATTGCCAAGAAACATAGGTACAGCTGTATAATCAACCAGACACCTTTTCAATTATAAACTAAAACCAAACATTGGGAAGAGGAAGTTCAGATAGATTTGTTTACTTAAACATCAAAATGGATTTGCGTTTGCTGCACATCTTAGGTAGCTTCTTCTAATAGCTCCCCATTTGAGCAGCTGTTGTCCTGGCTGACTGGTCTCATTTCTAATGTGGGGTGTGAATGTCAACCAAAAATAAAAAATCTTTTACCTGGCTCTTTATTTATTTACTTTTGACTATTTTTCACAGTAACCTGCTTTGTCTCATTGTTACAATTGCCTTACATAGCCTTGCCTTGCAGTTACAAACAAAAGGAATTTCAACTGCATTTACTATTTACTTGAATTGCACAGGCTGCAGTGAAATTGTGATTCTCCTCAGCAAACTCAGTGGCAAGGATAATCCAGGATCTCCAAACCTCTCAGTTGTTGACAAGATTGCAAGGTCTCAAATTAAATAGAGACATGAGAAAAGGTTTGAGAGCGAGGGAGGAGCCAACAGGGACTGAGGTAATGTCACTGCTGTTCCAATGTTTATTGGGAGTGGCACACACAGATACCACACACTTATGCATTTCTCTCTATTGATCAGTCCAGAAAAAGAGTTGAGGTCAGCAGGCATATGTCTAAATTTCTTTCTCTCTGTCGCTCACACTCCATTTGTCTCTGTCTGATTCAATACTCTTCTTCCCCCCCATCAGGGGACCATCCCTCATCCATACATCTGCGACTCCCCTCCCCTGACCTGCTCCCACAGTCCGGAGCTTCTTTGTCTCTATTTCTTTGCCCTTCACTTGACATCCATAAATCAATCAATCCAATTTCATCCAGAACAAAGCCTGATGGATTTGCTTCGGACCCACCGTCCTGATAAAGTAACGGTATCCAGAGTGTAATTACCCTTTGAATTAGATGATGTGTCTATGTGACCATGGATTTGATATAGCTTCATTTTCAGCTGTCTTTCTCATACATACAACCACACACACAAATAAAGTAGAATACTGTTTTAAAAGTGTTCGAAAACCTGAGGCTTTTAACAGAAGCTGTCATTTTTTGCTTTTTAGCATTGGTTACACTTAGGTATTGTACATCTCTGGACTGGAACACTAAAATACCAGTTGTCATGACACCCACTGGTTTGTGGCCAGCTGGTTGAAGGATAACGTTGAGGACTTACCTGTTTGCATCTCAGAAAAAAATCCAACAAGAACCTGAAGACTTCCTATTGATTATCTGCTTGGACGTTGGGGAGCTGGAACCCATCCCACCAGTCAGGTCATCACAGGGACAATATGGAAACAGAAAACCATCGCACACACACAAAGTAAGTTCAGATAAAATTTTAAATTATGATTAATATTAAATTGCATATCTTGGATTGCAGGACGAAACTGGAGACACCGTAGAAAATGCACACAAGCTTAAAGATACAGTTCTTAATTTTCCCATAATATTTTCTCTTCAATGTATTATGTTGGGATTGTTATAGAGCCCAACAAAATAAAATCACTGTTAATTGAAGGGAAAATCATATTTGATTTTCAGTAAACAAAAATATTTCCAGCTCTCCTTTTTCTGATACTCCAAAAAAAATCAAGTGCAACCAACCTCAGAGATCATGGTAGTAATAGTGAACAGAATCCACCTGTGTGTATTTCAATCTCAGTATACATCCTGCTTTGCTGTGAAGGAGTAAGATGTTTGTTAGAGAAGATCAGTGAACAAACAGTGGCATAAAGACCAAGGGATACTGCAGATTGGTCTGGAATTTGTTGCGGAGAAGTTTAAAACAGGGTTAGGTTATAAAACAATAACCAAAGCTATGAATATCTCAGAGTATTGAAAAATCATCTGAAAAAGAACAGAGTACGTCAACAGCAAACTTACCAAGGCATGGCTTTCCATCTAAACACAGGAGGAACATCAATCAGAAAATCAGCCAAGAAGTTCCTGGCAATTCTGGAGAAGCTGATGAGATCCACAGCTCAAGTGGAAGACTCCTTTAATTGGCCAAGTATTAGTCTTGAACTTCGCAGGCTTGATTCGCATGACATAGTAGAAAGAAAAGCACCCCTGCTGGAATAAAGCTGAAAGAACACCTGTTTATAGTTTGCCACACACCATGAAAGAGAAAAGCAAATATGTGGAACAAGCAGCTCTCGTAAGATGAGACCAAAATGAAACTTTTTGGACTACATTGCAAACAGTATGTAGGGCAGAAAACTATCATTACCCTGAAAAATATAATCTTCATGGTGAAACACAGTAGCGGCAGCATCATGCTGTGGCGATGCTTTGCTTCATCTTCGACAGGAAGACTGTTTAGAGATAATGGTAAGATAGATGGAGGTGAATACAGGACAATCTTGGAAGAAACCATGTTAGAGGCTACTTGAGACTAGGGCTAAGGTTCACATTCCAGCAGGACAAAGATCATAATGATACAGTCAGAGCTAAAATGGAAAGGTTTACATCAAAGCATACAAATGTGTTAGAATGGCCCTGTCAAAGTCTACACATACTGATTGAGAATTTGTGGCACAGCTTAAAAACCGAAGCTCACAGATGGCTCACAGAGCCAACCTGTCTGAGCTTGAGATTTTTTGAGGGAATTTCAGTTTCCAGATGTGCCAAATGTAATAATTCAAAAAGTGAAATATAATGTCAGCCCACCTTATAACAGCTTCAGCTCTTCTGGGAAGGCTTTCCAAAAGGCTTAGGAGTGTGTTTATGTGCATTTCTGAACATTCTTCTAGACGAATATTTGTGAGGTCAGACACTGATGTTGGATGAGAAGGGAGTATGAAATTGTCCGAAGGGTCTTATCCAAAACAGGCCCACACCATAATCCCCTCTTCATCAAACTTCACACTTGACACATTGCAGTCAGGCTGTTCACCTAGCAGTTGTCAAACCTAGACTCACCCATTGGATTGTCAGACAGAGAGGCAGGATTCATCTCTCCAGTGAAAATCTCCAGTGCTCTAAAAGCCAGTGGGAACTTGTGGATGTAAAGTTTTGGGTGCTGCTACTTGGCAATGGAAATCCAGGTTCCATCAACCTCTAAAAGCAATGTTCTTCAGCAAATCTGATAGCTAAATGAGGTTTGGAGGTCTGTAGCTATTGAATCTATAGGAAGTTGATTTCTGTGCACTCTACAACTCAGAATCCGCTGACCTCACTCTGGGATTTTACATAGGCTGCTTCTTCAGGGCTGAACTGCTGTTTTTCCCAATCACTCCCACTTTGTAAGAAAAGGTCTAACAGTTGACTACTTAGAGGTGCGGACATTTAACAACTGGAACATTTGCACCGATGGCATCGCATGGTACCACGCTGGAATTCAATGAGCTTCTGTGAGTAACCAATTGTTTCACAAATGATTCTAGTAGCAATCTGCATGTCCTGGTGCTGGATTTTATACGCCTGTGGCCATTGGACTGATTGGAACACCTCAGTCCAATCATTTGGAGGAGCGAGCCGGTGCTTTTGGTAGAAGAGTGTATTTTTCCTTATGGTAATATAGTGTATTATTTTGCATCTCTCATTTTTGTACATTTCATTTTCTGACAGATGGTAGCTAATTATTTCAGACTGAATACAAGACTGTTTGGAGACCTTTCTGATGAGGAGCAGAGCTGGATCCAATCTTTATTAAAAGGCCACGTGAGCACAATTAAAAAAAGAAAGCAGATCACTGAAAGGATTTGTTCTATGCTGGTATTGATTGTTTGTCTCATATAACAAACTAATAAAGGAAATGTTTTTCAATAATTCAAAATGAAATTTTTATATAGACACAATTTGTTCTGTTTTGATGGCTTTATCAATAAAATCTTTTTATTTGTTTGTTTGACCCAAATTATTAAAAGCACTATTGTTTATGTTTTTGGATGAAATTAGCCGGTGTGCCGAGGAGGTGGATTTTGGTTAAACCTCAATACTAAATTAAAAACCTGCATGTGTCCTACTGATAAATTATAGCTCATTTTACTAGAAACCAGAATTTCCTTATGTAATCTAAATGCAACAAGTCAAAGTAACACATGTGAACACACAAAGGCTGTGCTCTGACTGCAGCATCAGGGAGAATAATTCAACACGCCAGGCCTGAATCTTAACGCTCTCCCTCACAGATAGAGCTGATAGCTGATCAATACCTGCCAGACTCAATCAGTCAATAGTGTCCTGCAGCCTAACCCGGCTCGGCTCTCAGTCACTGTTTCAAGCCAAGCTGCAGGACCTCGGGGGCTGATACGTCCTCCAGCTTCTCTGTCATTTGTCTTTAGATTTGTCTTCATCTGAAAGCTCTAGTCTTTCCATGTGCCCCTTCCCCCTGTCAGTGATTTATGCTTGTCCCCAGTTGTCACTGCAGGACATTACAGGTCCATGCTCCTTGGCACAAACTTGTTCTTTCTTTTTCTCACAGTGTTATGGTGACACATGTATCCTTGTCATTGAAACATGTTTCATCTAATAAGCAAGTGACTTGTGTAGAGATTGTGTGAAAACAAATTACTCTCCTGCTCAGCCATGTTTTTTCGAACAGTTAGGTTGTTTTATTTGACTTTTTGCTGTGTCATACATTAAACCAGATTCGACCACACGTGGAATAATACATGTGCAGCCCTGCTCTGTCTCCTTCCTTTGCTCTTGGTTTGTTCCTTTAATTTTTCATTTTCTCATTTTGCCCGCAATGTCTCCCTCTACAGGCAATTCACAGGGGCAGTGAAGTGTGACAGAAACAATTTGTTTTCATATATACAGCCATGGTCATTGACACACACAAACTTACATGCAGACTGTTAGACATTCCAGCTTCTTAAAGCACCAGCTGAAAGCTGTTCACCTGCAGAGGTGATGAGGAACTGATAACAGGGGTTTTAGGTGACCCAGACACTGTTTCAGGGCGTTAAGAGTCATGTGATGGATCCTCTGTAATGATCCTTTGTGTAATTACTCAACGGTCTTTTAATTTAATGAACTAATACATTTAACTGTCAAAACAATATTTTCTCATTTAGACATTCTACATAGTTCAAATAACTCAAAAGATTCTGGGACAATCATGTATTCTTTCATTACAACATTTAGAATACTGGTATCTATTGTACACAGCTTTGTAAAAAGTATACACCTATAGTTTTTTCATATTTTGTTGCAGTACAGCCACAAGGCTATTTTCTGTGATGTGACAGACAATCACAATAGTGTTTAATTGTGTAGAGGAAAGAATATAATGCATTGGTTTTGAAATTGAATACAACTAAAAAGCTGAAAAATGCTATGCATTTGTATTCAGCCCCCTGGGCCATCCTAATACATGACTATGCTTTCATCTTAACCATTCCATTGCAGTTCTGACCCTATGTTTAGGGTCACTATCTGATGTAAGGTGAACTAAACTAATCTCAAGTCTTTTATCCCTCCAATAGGTTTTCTTCCAGGAATTCCCTGTCCTTATCATTACCTATGTCCCATCAACTCTGACCAGATTCCATATCCCTGCTGAAAAATGCATCCCCACAGCATGATGCTGCCTTCCCTATGTTTCACTGTAGGGATGGTGTGTTTATGGTGGGATGCAGTCTTACAGTAGTTTGGTTGGTCAGTGTATCTTCTTCCACACATTTACTGTGTCTCCAACATGGCTTGTGGTAAACTGGAAACAAGACTTCTGTTGATTTTCGATCAATAATAACTTTCTTGTTGACACTCTTTCATAAAGACTAGATTGGTTGAGGGCATGACTTACAGTTGTTGTGTTTAACAGATTACTCCACCTGAACTGTGGATCTCAGCAGCTCCTCATGTCATATCCACAGACCAGGTTGGTGTGTGCATGTTTGTCTCTCCTCACCTCCTCTAATTGCAGGGTGTAAAAGGCAGGTGCGCTCCTGCAACTGCAGCTCATTTTGCCTAATCAGGAGGGGCATAAAGAGGACCAATCAGGCCAACCTTTCTTTTGTTTCTTTACCTACCTCGAGTTCGGATGCTTATGGCTTCTGTCCACCGGAGTGCCTTGTCTCGTAGGAGTAAATTAAAGTAGGAGATTTTACTAAACTAATCAGGGAAGGTCAGAGAGACCGGTTGAAAAACAATTACCTCTGACATTATTTCAACCTATTTGCTTATTTCAAGTCTCCAACATTCCAGATTGCCAGCATGAGAGCGTGATTCTTAACAGGACACCTCAACAGTTACCATACACCTCTTGACTGCTTCTCTGATTCAATCCCTCCTTGGCCAGCATGTCAGTTCAGGTAGATGGCCATGTAGGTGGCCATGTAGGTTAATGTCGTGGCACCCTGTTTCCATTTTCAGATGAGGAATGGAACAGCTCTGTCCAGAAATGCCCAAAGGTTTGGATAATGTTTTATAACTTAACCTCACTTTAAGCTGCTACAGATCTTTCTCCTTGACCTCTCTGTGTTAAAACCGTTAGGTGTTGGAGTTTTAGGTTTCTTTTATGTCTTTTTCCATTTGCTTGTTGTTTATGCTATTTTAGTTTATTCCTTTGTTTATTAGTTTCTTGTTTTTGCACATTTATATTATGTCTGCTAGATTTTTCTAGGGTTTTATTTATCTCCATTCAGCTCCTCTGTGTTAATTTGTCCTCTGCCTTCCGGGTTGTTATCACTCATTGCTGGTTTCTTCTGTTAATCGGCCTCTTAGTCTGTTCCTCTTTTGCCATCTACTCTGGATATCTAGTTCTCTTCATTCCACTACATCTGTAAGTTTTCTTGTTTTATTATTAAAGTTCTCTGCTGCCAATCATATATGCACTTGGGTCCTTCCCTCAACTGACAAAAATGACATTCTGCTGTTTTCCTTGGTTCTCGTAATGCTTTTTGTTCTCTAATGTTCTCGACCAAACCTCGGAGGCCTTGACTAAACAGCTGAATTTATACTGAGATTAAATTGACAGGTGGACTATCTACTACTTAGGTGACTGAATATATACCCCTTGATCCTTTCCACATATTGTCACATTACAGTGTCATGAAGTCCAAGGAGCACACCAGACAGGTCAGGGATAAAGTTGTGGAGAAGTTTAAAGTAGGCTTAGGCTATAAAAAGATTTCCCAAGCTTTGAACACCTGACAGAGCACTGTTCAATCCATCATCCAGAAATGGGAAGAGTATGGCACAACTGTAAACCTACCAAGACAAGGGCGTCCACCTAAACTTATAGGCCGAACAAGGAGAGCACTGATCAGAGATGCAGCCAAGAGGGCCATTGTGATTCTGGACAAACTGCAGAGATCTGCAGCTCAGGTGGGGGAATCTGTCCACAGAAAAACTATTAGTCGTTCACCGCGCAACTGTGGTCTTTATGGAAAAGTGGCAAGAAGAAAGCCATTGTTAAAAGAAAACCATAAGAAGTCCCATTTGCAGTTTGCCAGAAGCCATGTTGGGGACACAGCAAACATGTTGAAGAAGGTGCTTTGTTCAAACAAGACCAAAATTGAACTTTGGCCAAAATGCAAAACACTATGTGTGGCGGAGAACTAACACTGCCCATCACTCTGAACACACCATCCGCACTGTCAAATATGGTGGTGGCAGCATTATGTTCTGGGGGTGCTTCTCTTCAGCAGGAACAGGGTAGGTGGTCATAGTTGATGGGAAGATGGATGTAGCCAAATTCAGGGCAATCTTGGAAGAAAATCTGTTGGAGTCTGCAAAAGACTTGGGACTGGGGAGGAGGTTCACCTTCCAGCAGGATGAAGACCCTAAACATAAAGCCAGGACTACAACCCTGGCTCCACCGTGGCTCCAAGTCTGCAAACCTTCTCCGACCTCCTATACAGGGTTGTCTAAAGGTCCTCTATGCTCCTTCATTGCTGGCCTCCAGACCATCTGCTCTCTCATCGCTGGCTTCCTGGCCCTGTCGTCTCAGTCGCTACAGACCTCATTGAATCCTTCTCGCCCATCCTCCTGAACTCTGTGTCTCCTCGGGATGACCTCAGAGCCGTCCACCTGAACTCTGTTCCTGCTCGGGATGACCTCTCAACCATCCACATCTTTTTTAGTTCTTGCCCTCCTTCCGAGGCCCCCTTCGCCCGTCCAACAAATGCACAGTACTTCAGATGGGCAATGTGAGATTGTTGAGAAACAAGCTGGATGATCTCCCAAGCCTTACAAAGGACCCAGGCAGAGTATCAGGAATGCAGTATTATGTGTTTCACTGAGACATGGCTGCAGGATTATATCCCTGACCCCAGCGTCTATCTCCCAGGCCTTCTGACCATACGGGCAGACAGAGATTTAAAGAGGAGCGGCAATCGCAAAGGAAGTGGAATGGCAGTATTTGTGAACAACAGACGGCGCAATCCATGACATCTTACTGAAATACTGCCATTCCACCTCCTTTGCGATTGCCGCTCCTCTTTAAATCTCTGCAGTCCAGATATTGAACTGTATTAACTGAACTAAGCAGCAAGTTTTTGTCCATACTATTTACCCAGAGCGTTCACCAGTGTTATTTTGTGTATATATATATATATATATATATATATATATATCTCAGCAAAGTCCAAACTTAAACTAATTAAAATGTATCAATATTTGACTTTACTGTAGGCTGTCTATATAAGGCAGAAATTAGAATCACTTGACAATGTAGAATATATATATATATCAATTGTTAAAGAACTGCCTTGTATGAAACAATGATAAACCATTTTCTGATGCATAACTTTTTGTTGGAAAAATATATATAAGTTATCATTGTTCAGTTTAATTCATGTTTATGTCTGAACTCCTACTATAGTTAAGATGATTCTTATGATTCTCTTTTAGTGTGAAACAGGTTTTGTGGAATGCGGTCTGGAGTGGATCACTCCATAGACATGACAAGCTTATATGACTATTCTTTTAGGTTGAAATCTCTGTAAGAATTGGCTGAACCAATTCCTGCTTTTTGCTTGTAGGAATGTGAGTTGTAAATAAAAGGCTGGTGCAAGGATTTCTTCCTTTGTGAGAAGGAAGTCGCTGTTCTGGCAGAGGACTGTCTCACCATTGCAAGTCAAACTTAATTGGTTCACTTGTGTCTCATTTAACACTTGTCTGTATTTATTAGGTTTCTAACTCTAACACTTTTCATCTTCAGTTTCCGTCTTTTCTTTTCAACACAAAAGTAATTGTTCTCTGCATTGTGGTCAAGTTTTGATTTCATTTAAATAAAAAATCTGACAGTTCGGTTGTTTTCGCGTTTTTTATGTAAAAGTCTGTAGATGGTAAGTGATTTATTGTTCGTCCTGTCCTAATGCAAGTGGCATTTTTTTATGTCTGTGCACCACCTGTGTAAAATCTGCCAGTCCATTAAATTGAACGCATCGATCTCCATGGCAACCGCTCTGTTTTGGAGGTAAGCGCGATTGTGTTCTCGTGTAGTGTATGTGAAATCTCTGGTCATAAGTGGTGTTTTCGAACTATACTGTGTTGTTGTACTTCAGCAAAAATGAAACACAACTAGTTACGGGCTGCACGGTGGCGCAGTTGGTAGCGTTGTTGCCTTGTAGCAAGAAGGTCCTGGGTTCAATTCCCAGTCAGGGGTCTTTCTGAATGGAGTTTGCACGTTCTCCCTGTGCATGTGAGGGTTTTCACTGGGTACTCCAGCTTCCTCCCACAGTCCAAAGACATGCCTGTTAGGTTAATTGGTCACTCTAAAGTTCCCTTAGTTGTATGAATGAGTGTGTGCATGGTTGTTTATGCGTTGCCCTGTGATGGACTGGAGACCTGTCCAAGGTGTGCCCTGCTTCTCGCCTATAGACTGCTGGAGATAGGCACCAGCTCCCCTGTGACCCACTATGGAATAAGCGGTAGGAAATGACAACTAGTTACTCTCCCTATTGCTTTTAACTGGGGTACTTTACAGCGAGCAGACAGCCATTAAACGTAGCGTTGCTCATTTTAAAGGCTCGCCATTTTCAAAAGCCTCGAGCTCCGAGGGGAGGGGAGAGAAGCAAAGCAAGCGCATAGCAGAACAGTTCAGAGATAATGTGGAATGAGAGGAAGAAAGCTATATATATTTAAACAGATTAAGTCGTGTTTTAGACTGCCTGGTAGTGGATCTGATCTTCTTTGTGTGCTTGTGAGTTTTTGCAGCCGTAACTGATTCTGGATGACAGCCGTTCTTCCATCTTCTTTTAGTCTTTTAGTGGTTCGCAGTACCAGCTCATTTTCACCCCTGGTTGTAAGTCTGAAGAAAGAAGGAGGGGGAACTGGAGTAATCACGCGTCCATGAACAACTCAAAATGGTCAACTACTCCTCCGTGGTCCACACGGGGAAAAATAGGATGAATCTGGCAGTTGCCTAAGACAAACAAGGAGGAAATTCATCTCCCTGGAAAAATCCTATGTGGGTTCTCACCTTCACCTGGATAGCAGCTGAATGGTCTTTGATTGGGATATGAATCTTCTGACCTTCTTATATCAGACAGATTTCCAGCTTTGTCAAGCTCTACCGAGAATAGTTGGTGTAAAGTAAACCCGCCCGCAAGCTTCTATTTCTCTTGAGACACTTTTGCTTGGTTCACAATGGAAAAGCGCCAAGCGTTAGCTTCAGCTGCTATTTATCACTTCTGGTGTTTACATCAGAGCTGCAATTCATGCTGGGAGGTGTAGTAGCAGTTTGTTTCCTGTCAAATGGATGATGGCCCAACAACCAGTGACTTGAAGGACCTGCTTAACAAGAAAGAAAAGAAAAAAAAAGAACCTTCAGAGAGGAAGACAAAGAATTATTGAGTATACAAAAGCAACTTAAAGTCAAGATAAGAGACAGCAGGGTGTACAAGAAGAGGATGGAGAGCAAGCTCCAGCAAAACAATATCAAAGATGTGTTGTCAGGGATGGTAAATGGTAAATGGCCTGCACTTGTATAGCACTTTATCAAGTCCCCAGAGACCCCAAAGCGCTTTACACTACAATCAGTTATTCACCCATCCACACACATTCACACACTGACAGTGGTAGGCTAAATTGTTGTCATAGCTGCCCTGGGGCACACTGAGAGAAGCGATGCTGCCATACATCGGCGCCACCGGGCCCCCTGACCAGCAGGTAAGGTGGGTGAAGTGTCTTGCCCAAGGACACAACGACTGAGATGGACAGAGGGGGGATTTGAACCGGCAACCCACTGGTTACATGACAGTTACAAAGAGCCATTGTAAATGTTGATGGCTGCGGGCAGGAAGGATGTAGCAGTCTGTCTACAGCAGATCAGAAGAAGCCTCTGATTGAAGACACTGTTTTTGTACAACAGTCTCATGAAGAGGATGCTCAGGGATCTCCATAATGTTCTTAATTTTATACAAAATCCTTCTTTGTAAGTGTGAAATAATTAACTAAAAATAAAGATATATGTGGTTTTGATATAATAAAGTAGGTTTTAAGGTTTTAAACAGAATGTAAGAGCTAGATGCTAAAATTGCATTTCTCACAACATAGACTAGATTCAAGCAAACCTAATTTAGAAAATCCAGAAGAGAAGGTGTAAATCCCGCGCCAGGCGGTACCCATATCCGCAGCAGGTCTCCAAGGTAAGGTAAGGTAAGGTAAGTTTAGTAAGCCTTTCAGCAACGAGACACTCAAAGCGCTGTACATACAATTACAATACAATCACAAAGCAAATAAACACAGATACAGACACAGAAAAACAAATCAAATGATAAAATCAAACAACAGAGGTCATTTAAAAAAGTAAAATAAAATAAAGAGAATAGAATGATGGACAAGAAAATGAAAGGAAAATTGGACTGAAAACGCAACTAATCATGCCTAAATGGCACAGTCAAAGGCCACTCTAAACAAATA
>JAHUTJ010074647.1:0-13716 GCA_036250325.1 Characodon lateralis
CTGGGGGATCGCCTCGCGTCTCTCGTTCGGGCTTGGCCCGGCTGGGTCCCGCGAGGAGCAACCCAGCCACCAGGCGCTCTCCGACGAGTCCCGACCCCAGGCCTGGCTCCAGGCCTGGGGTATTGTGTAATATTGCAATAGTTTTGATATATATCTTCCAGATTGACAGAAATTTATTTTCATAAACTCAATTTCTTATCAGTTTATCCTAATTTTACTGGTTTCTTTTGGTTCACTGGTTTTCTGACTACAACATAGTATAAACTTGGTTTTACCTAAAATGAGTGATAACTTATTAAAGTCAGACCATATCTTTATTATATTTATACTCCACACTGTATTCAAAAGGTCATACAGGGATTTTAAGGAGCAGTACAAATTAAAATTATCTGCAGAAAATACAAAATTAAGCAGTTTGAGAATTTTACAAATATAATTAACGCACAACATGAATTATTTAGGATAAAGGATGGAACCTTGAGGAACTCCACAACTGATTTTGAGTAACTCCAACATGTATCAACTGACCAGCTTCCCTGTTTCTGCTGAATAAAAGAACTACCATAGCATGATGCTGCCCACACCATGTTTTGCAGTGGGAACATATTTGTTGCATTCCCTATATGGCTTTTACAAAACTGCAAGTTGGACTTCTTTTGTCAATGGCTTTTTCTTGTCTCTCTTCTATAATGGCCAGATTTGTGGAGTACACATCTAAAAGTAGTCCTATCAACAAGTTCTACTTGAGCTGATCTGAAGCTCTTCTAGAGTTACCATGGGCTTCTTGGCTGCTTCTCTGATTAACCCTCTTCTTTCCAGACCTGTCAGTTTAGGTGGATGGTTATGTCTTGGTGATTGGTAGGTAGTTGTATCATTTAGTTTTCTCTACAACCCTATTCCTGACCTGTCTGCTGTGTTACTCGGTCTTCGCGATGCTGTATATTCACTAATGATCTATAACTGAAGCACTTAGAATGACTCTAATTAAACATTATTGCATTACTGAGGGTGTATTCACACTTGCCACTTTTGGTCTGCTTTAAACGGATCAGAGTTTGATTCCCGCCTTGTTCCGGACCTTTTGCGCAGGTGTGAATACACTCAAGCGAACCCTGGTCCGGACCAAACAACCGGACCGAGACCCACTTTTTGAGGTGGTCTCGGTCCGCTTCCAAACGGACTCTGGTGCGGTTCGCTTATGGTCCGGCCCCGATCCAAACCAACTACAAAAAGCGTACGTCTCTTTGGACATAAAAAGCCACCGTAGCCGGTAGCAAAGGTGTGTTCGCTTGCAAAAAGTACAATGTGAAAACAAACCGCTCCAAATGAAAAAAATAAAGTTCGGTTTTGGTCTGGGCCAAACAAGCGGACCAAAGGACTTTCCTGGTGTGAATACACCCTAAAAACTGTTGGTTGCTCTGGATTTTATTTTGGGGTCATCAGAGTAAACAGAGCTTTTGAAAACATTTTTATTCTATGTATCCCTTTCCTCCCACTTCACAGTTATGTGCAGCTTTGTGTAGGTTTATCACAAAAAATGCCAATAAAATACATTTTTGTGGTTGTAATATGAGAAATAGTTAAAAACTTCAAGTAGTATTCATGCTTTTGCAAGGTATTGTATGTCTTAGATTTGCTGAGTCCTCCAGCTGATTTGTTTGTCCTTTGTTTTCTTGCTCAATACCTCAGACAGATCGCAGTGGCCTTGTAATCGCAGGACAAAGATTCATTTATATTTACACACTCACAATGTGGACATAATCTGATCAGTTAAAGTCTATGGCATTCTGAAGTTAGAACAATATATAAAGTCACAAATAAAATGCCAGTGTAAACTAGCTGTGGTACTTTTTATACCTCTTCTGTTTAAGTGTCAGTCATTTTTGAATGTGTTAGCTCTCCTTGATAGCACGGAGTCACTGTGGACATCAGAAATATTTATTCTTGGACTAACACATGAAAAATATTGATGATGTAAAAGAAAATGTGATTAGTGATCCTTTCATGCCTGGAATGTTGTATAGTGCTGTGAAAAAGTATTTGCCCCCTATGATTTATTTCGTTTTTGCTATTTTTGTTACACTTCAGACAAAGATAACCTCAGTAAATGTGAAACAAGGATTTCTTAGCGGAAAATAAAAACTATTCAAACCAATTTTACTGTATGAAAAAAGTAATTGCCCTCTAAACCTAGTAACTGATTAGGCCACTCTTGCAGCAATGTCCAACAAAAAGCATTTGTAATAGTTGTCAATGAATTTTTGATATCGCTGTGAAGGAATTTTGCTCCACTCTTCTTTACAGAATTGTTTTTAATTTGCTAAACCCGTTTTGTTATGGGTTTTGTTTTCTTAGCCTTTGAGAAGTGGCCTTGCTGGTCCGTTTCAGATCTTTGTCCTGCTGCATAACCCAAGTGAGCCTGACCTGAAGGTGATAATCATAAATTCTCCTTGAGGATTTTCAGCCAGAGAGCAGAAATATTGGTACCATCAATTACAGCACATTGTTTAGGACACTACCACCACCATTTTTTACTGTCTGGATGATGATCTTTTTTGCAAAACGGGACACATGTTCCAAAAGTTCTACTTTTGACTTGTCGGTCCACAGAATCATCAAGGGGTTTGAAAGTGAGATGGGTCTTTGTGTTCTTTTTAGGCAGCAGTGGATTTTAACTGGAAAAATCTCTGCTTGATACCACTTATGCCCAGTCTGTTTCTGATTGTTGAATCATGAACACTGACCCTAACTGCGTTCTTTTGTGACCTCCTATATGAGTCGATTGTTTCTTTGAAAAATGTAGGTGAGCTGGCCACTCCTGTAAAGGTTCACCACTGTTCCATGTTTCTCCATTTGTGGTTAATGGCTGTTACTGTGGTTCACTGGAGTCATAAACCTTAGAAATTGTTTTGTAACCCTTTCTAAACTGATAGATGGAAATTACTTTGTTTCTTAATTCTTTTATGATGATGTGTTGGTTTTTGAGAATTTTTTCACCTACTGCATGTTGTCAGACAGGTTCTATTTAAGTAAGTTTTTTTATACTGCAGGTCTGGTAGTAATCGGGCCTTGGTGTGACTAATGAAATGAAACAGCAATTCAAGATGTGGTTTATAACAATCTGTCATTGGGCATATACTTTATTGTAGCACTGTGATTCCTTTAGATTTTCAGTTTTTTGATGTTGTTTAGTTGCAACAATGTTTCTCAGTGGTTTCCTAAGAGTACAGGGATGGTCAACAAATTTTCTGATACAACTTGTAACACTGTAAGAACAAACCAGAGTCAAATAACATAATTAGCAAAAATACTCTATAAAATTATTTGAGATATGTTTAACTTTTCAATGGGCACAGTTCTTCGCAGCACCTTCTAAGGCTATGACAGTTTTTTGTTAGAAATCTAAATCAAATTATGATATATTGTTGCCCAATTTATTTTGCAAAGGAACATATCTTAAATTGAAAGATAAAATTACAGATGCATTTTTATTTGGACAAGTTTGTCTAGTGGATAAAATGTTTTAAATTACTGTTTATTTTACTTAAAACTTATAAGAAGTTACAAAAAAGTTTACTTAAATCAGAGTGTAGATAGATTTTTTTATTGATTTTAATTCAGAGAACAAAGTTCTATCATTGTTTTGAAATTGCCTAAAAAAGGGTAGGGCATTAAAAATCTCTATATTTTTTAAGGCCTTTTAACCTTAAATAATTCCTACTGAGTAGAAATGGACCGATTGCAGTTCCCCAGTTTGATTCTAGTTTTTCTAAGTCTCTGACCTGCTGATTCACAGTTTGGCCTATTCCAGTCTGTCTCTCAGAATTATAATTAATATACAAAACTTTATTTTAAAACAATTGTGTGAATATATTTTTCTTTATAGGGCACTTTTTATGCACTCAGATGTATTACAAAGTGTAAATTGAGATGCATACAGATAACACTCACAGCAGAAAATGGTTAATTAAGCAATAAAAACATTTACAATTAGATAAATACATCATAATTGTCAGAATAACTGAAAACTGAGGAAACACTTATATATGAAATCTTTACTCTGTTTCCAGAGTAAACGTTGAGCCTTTCTTACACTATCTAAAGTTTTGCACCTAGTACATCATGTTGCTGCTGTGTCATGCTGTTTTTGGAGGTGAAGATTAGCTCGTTCTAAGTCAGAAAAAGTGAGTGGAACCCCAACAAAGATATTTCTGATGCAGAAAATTGGAGGCTTGTCCCCAAGTCCAGCCTTAAAATCCAATGTGGCGGCTGTACCTATTAAAAAGTAACAGCTGTAATAAATCATTTATTTGTGCTTAAAACAGTTTCTATCTCATTAAATCATTTTCACACAATAACCTTTGTCAGTGAGCTTGTTTCTTAATGTTTAAATATATCAAATGCTGACAAAATACATTAGCTTGTTAGCTTGTATTGCTAACAGCAGCTAGCCTGGGCCCCCAAACCTAACACAAAATAAGTGGCTGCAAACAATAGATGTATCGATGGGTAGTCTGGTCAACCAGCACAACAATGACCAAATCACACAGGTTTTCTGTTAGGGAACAGAGATAGCTGGGTTCAATGTCATTAACACAGCAGAGATTTGGTTTTCAAATAAAACAGAATATAGCAGCACTTTGCTACAGTGTATTCACTGGCTGGGGTAAAATGGTGCGTTTGATTTGTGCACAGAAGCCTAAATTTCTGAGAGGTCTAAGTTGTAAAACTCAAACTGAAGATCCCCTGAAGCTGAAAATTTAACCTGGAAAGTGAGAGGTCCCCAGCCTCCCCAAGTTCAATATCCAATATGGCTGCCACACCTAAAAACATCTTCAAAGTTAGAGGAACATACGTTCCTGAGGTTTTCTATTTCATTAAACCATTAGAAACACACAGTACTGTCGGGTCTCTAATTGTGAATATGTACCATGTTTAAATGCTTTGACAGAGAGAGGTTTGTTGCTATTGACTTGTATGGCTAATAGTAGCTAGCACCACAACAATTAGCAAATCCGATCGGTTTTCTGAATTCCAAGCTGAACAGGTTTAAATCTGAATTTAGAGTGCTTAATCACTCAGTAAGCAGTCAAGGAGAAAATATGCCTATTTCAAGGTGTCCCTAACGTACACCTGTCTTTCTAGAGAATTTATGGGTATTTATTCAACGGTATGGGCAACACACATCATTTCCAATTGTATTTTTAATGGAAATTTCACAAACTACCCTTGGGAACAGTTTAAACTCCAGGGTTCACATATTTTTCTGATTTTACCCAGCACCCTGGATATTCATATAAAGTCATCTGTTTGGGTTTCTTTAATTTGGACATAGTGTGTGTTTTAAATTCAAATTAAGATCCGAAAAAGATTTTCTATGCATTTCCAACGATTCACATTTCTTCTAACCGCATTAGTCCTAACAATTCCTTTAAAAAAAAAAAAGAGATTTTCTTAATAATTTTAAAATAAATACTGGCTCATATGAAACAAAAATTCCTCAACAACCATCAAAAATCAGCTATTTTAAGTTCTACTTGTATTGTGGCAACAATGATGTAGCATCTCATTTCAAGTTTTACTGTCTATAGAGTATTTTTATTGTGTTGTTAAAAAAGATCTGTAAATAATTGTATTTGCTGATAAAACACTGTATAAAAACTGTTTATAGATGTAGAAAAAATTACCGAAAAGCTTGAATATAATTATCTTTCACACCTTTAAACTGTTTTTGCTTTGCTGGCAACAAAACTCACATAATGCACTGAATTATTGCAGATCCTAATGTAGCCTATCAATCATCAGTAGAACCTACCTGGTTGTGAAGAAAGCATATAAATAAATTCAGTCACACTGAGCTTTTAACAGTATCTCATTTTAACATTATCTAGTGACTTGTAATATTTTTATATTTAAAATACAAATCAAGCACAAACAGATGTCCTAAAACAATCCTCATCAGATAGTTGAGAGCTGCAGGGTGTTGACATGTTGTAGCGGTCTTCCTGGTCCCTGTCGTGCAAATGAGGGTCATGTGATAAAAGTTCGAATATGACATGCAGGCCACACACATGCACAAATTTGGTTTTGTAGACATACCAAGACTTTCTTTTGAATTTCATTCATTTTAGTAACTTAATTTGTATTAACGCTAACACATATCCTAACCATAACTATTAACAGTACCTCGTAACCGTAAAATTAAGGCTCTAACGCATTGGAAGTGAACTTTGGTCCCCTTTTGGCCTATCAATCTTCAGAAGTTAAATACTTTAACCAGAAAAAGTCCCAAATTAAACATAAACAAGCACACACAGACCTAGTGGACTTTATGTCTTCACAGTTTAAACCCTCATGATGTACGTGAGCTGGGAATTTTGCTGGTTTTATTTTGGTGCTAATAGGGATCTTTTTGTTCAAGTTTGGTGGTGGAACATTGTGCCTTTAGAATTCTTTTAAATTATTCTTTTTAGCTGTCTAAAACCTTATAGATGAATGTTTTAGGTAGTTATTAAACTCATTTTGGTCAGGGAAGCAACTAATAAAAAGAGTAAATAAACACTTTCAATGTTTTTCAAAAAGCTTTTGCTGAATGTCATTGGGAACTTAATGGGATGGGGACAGTTGCAATATTTTAATAAATGAATGATTTTCTTTTTCAAAGGATTCTCCCTAAATTCCCAGTTAACAACTGAGAATAAACAGATGTATTCCCTGTAAAAAATAATCTTTGAAAAGCAATCCATTTGATCTGGGGAAAATGTACACATTTTCAAAAATATTTTTGCAACTTTTTGAGCTTTAGACAAGTTTCTTTCACTTGGTCAACCTTTTTTTAAAATAAAAGTCTGTCTAAGCATCCTCGTTTGTATGTTGCACAATGCCCCCTGCTGCAGTCCTTTCACAGGCCCTCAGCACCACAATGCGTGCCCTTTAGTTACATCTCACTGGCTTAGAGCAGAAGAGCTGCAGAGGAATTTGCATACTTATTTGCCCTTTTCCTCACAACTTCCTTGTTAGAGGACGGTAGCCAAAGAAACAGTCTAGACTTTGTTCATCATTATGAACCAAAATGCCCTGTAAATCCTAAAAGTCACTGCACTAAACTGCTTTATATATAATTTATAAGTGCTGATTATCCTAGTTTTCTTTTTTTTAACAAAGTGCAAAGTGTTTCATTTATTTCCCTAAATGTACATTTTGTAGTCTGAGAAAAGTGACTATATGCAGTATTTATTTTTTTTTACTCATGTATGTTAATCTTCAGCATATTCTGCAAAATTTGTCTGATGGCTTTCTTGTACCAATGTGGCTTATTTGCTGCCTTTATTTTCAGAAGGCTGTGGTACAAAAGTCTGCGCCTTACTGTGTGGGCAGATACACTCACAAACACATGCACAAACAATCTCTGCACTGGTGGCAATATTATTTTGTAGCACACCCCTCAGAAAGAGACATTTCTGGAACTTGTTGGTCACTCCTGTATGTCCTGAAGTCTTCTTAGCTGCAACTAAACCTCCAACATTCTTAAGAAGTTCTTGTAGTGGAGAATCGTTCCTTTAGATGCAAAGTGAGGATTCCTGCATTAGAAACACTGTTTTGACTGAGGATAGCTGGGAAATTTCTGATATTTCAATCAAATGTTCGAACAGCAACACAAATGTGTTTTTCAACTTTGCAGCTTAGTTTTTGTTGTGACAATTGCTAATGTTTTTAAGTTTAAGTGCAGAGGGATTATTAATGTCTAAACCGTGATTCATTGTAATGCAAACATTATACATCATCTGAAGTCCCACACTAAAAAAAACAATCGTTTTCACAGAGAAAGCTGGTCTCTGATCCTCATACTGCACAGTTTAATGTGTTTGTAACGCTAATAATTACGCTAAAGAAATGAATAAATCACACTGCTGTGGACTGTTCTAACTTGTTCTTGGTGTTTATTTAAGCTCAGGAGCATTCTGACACCCATGAAGCTTTCTGCAATGATAAATCTTATTATAAGTTCATTTTTCCATCTGGTTGAACTT
Organism: Characodon lateralis; assembly: GCA_036250325.1. NCBI lineage: Eukaryota > Metazoa > Chordata > Actinopteri > Cyprinodontiformes > Goodeidae > Characodon > Characodon lateralis. The sequence goes on from JAHUTJ010074647.1 coordinate 8,031, forward strand.
ATTCAAAGCAATTTATGTTCATTATGTGCTTTAATCAGAAAAAGGTAATTCAAAGTTACTAATATTTAAGAATTTTGTTTGAGTAAGATTATATAAAATAGAGTGATCTTATTTTGCTTGATGGTCAGATAAACATGTGGCTTTTTGATTTTGTTAATTCACGGACACATTTTTCACATTTTCATATATTTTCTCATTGTTACATATCAGTTAAGGACTGAAGGATATTAAATTTGCCTTTTAGTCGTGTTATTTGATGAATATTTGGACTGTAAACACCCACTGGCCACAACTAGAGGGCAACAGAATTTCTTGTGTTTGAATGGCAGGAATGCCTGCACCTTATGTCAACATACCACAAAACTAATTATACAGCGCCACCATTTTTGTTGTAGTCAGTATGGAGGAAAAATATGCTAAAGTGCTTTGCAGCAGGGTCAAAAAGATAATAATTACAAAAACAAATTCAATATTGTAAAAAATATATTTTTTTTAATGTAAAACTTACATTAACAATGCTTGATCTACTACGAGCTACTGTTTGAATTTGCTTTTTCAATAAAATACATTCAATATATATGTACTAAATAAACAAACCATATTTAAAATCCAGTCAATCCACTCTAGCCTTTACCAAACGTTTAGCTTATTAAAACCAGTATGAGGTTTTCTTGTAATACTGGAGGATGTTTTTTGTGTCCCCTTGAGCTGCATCTGTATTAATGAAAAGAGCAATAACTAAAAGGCTAAGTCTGGCAAGGAAGCAGTTTGCTAAAAGGCAGGTAATGAAATCTGACCATGTGAATAAAGAATTGTAATCATTGCATTGTAGAATAAATTATCCAACTATCCATCCCGGATAACCATTCAGGTATCAGGGCGCCCCCACTACAGATTACAACCCCCCATGTAAATAAAATTGCAAATATGCAATGTATTACCCAAGACAACCAGCAGAGGGTTCTGTAGGCTATTAAATGGGACTTTGGAAGCAGTAAAGAAGACACTTTGACACAGTAATATGCCAAAATGGGCTTAGGGTTAGGGGTCTGCATCCTTCGAAGGCTGCGGTTTAGGCCGATTACATCGTAGCAAGGCGATGAAGCCTGTGCAAATTCGAAGGCTTGTTTAAATGCGGCCAACAAATGCCTCCCTTTTTCCTCAGCTATGAAGGATGGGTCCGATGTATCCGTCGTTGCCCCCCCTATCCCATGATTCATTGCGGGCGGGTCGTAGTGGTACCGGTCGTAGTTCAAACGGAAGTAGTAACGGCTGAAGAGAGAGATAAGCTGTGAATAAAGTTCGATATATTACGTTTTTTGTGAAACAAAATAAACTTTTACAAAGTTCTTAGGCGAGAATGTACCTGTGTAAAACTGAAATATCTGTTCTGTTCGCCAAGATATCGCTTATTTGCAAAAGTGATCGACGTGTTTGGGGATGTCCGCTCCTACTACGCTAACAGCAGCTCACCGGGCGGTCGAGGTTTGCTGTCCTGGAGGACGCCTGTCTCCCAACCCGTCGTTTTCTCTCAATGGGTTTCACCAATGAGTGGAAGTGAAACACAGATATAATTCAGTCATTATATCTGATGTTAATGTTTGGTTTATTTCTTATTATGCTCTACAAAAAAATGATTTGGTTCAAAAGGTTATGTTAGTGTTTAAGTTGGTAAGATTTACTAATGAAGTAAGTGGTATTTGTCATCAATATACTTTATTAAGTAATTTGTTTTATATCTATGAACATAAAAATAATTTCAAACATTTGCTGATTATTGAGCTAAATAAAATTAAGATAATAAAACAAGAACATTTTAAAGAAAACAAGTTTATATGCCATCAGGAGAGGACGGCATGGTTAACCTTCGGGCTTAATTTTTACAGCATCACGGTTGCTTGGCGACAGAAGTTCGGTTAGACCGTTCACATTCAGAGCCGATCACTTCCGGCCTTCGAGGTTTTTGCGACCCCCGGCCTATGTAGACCAGATTTTCGAAGGATGAAGGCCCTAAATTTGGATACAGAAGTCAGACACTCCACCAATGGATGGTCTTTACGGTTTGAGTGGAAATGGTTAAAATGTTCTGTTTTTGTTAAAAAAAAAACATTTCCACTACCCTTCAGGATAAGTTCATGTACTGTTGCCTTCAGGTTTCTGGAGTTAATGTGTTTTAAACACAATTATTATAATGCAATGCTCTTTTTTTTTTCTTCTAATTTCTAAGATTTATGCAACGCATGAGCTAAAGTTTCTGATAATAAGGAATAATTACTCATCATTTTCTGGTGACTGATTCACACTTACTTAACTCATTATTCTTTATTTTGTGTTAATAAACAACATGATTATGTTATTTGAAAGGCTACATAAATGTTTATGTATTTATATATTATATGAAATAAAAATTCCCTGCTAAATTCCTCTGGAGCCGGTCTGTGCTTATACAATGTTGATTGGGCGAGAGGCGGGGTACTTCCTGGACAGGTTACTAGTCAATCACAGGGCTGTACAGTATACTTTACAGCCGAAAATAACCAGGAACAGATCCATTCATTTATTCAAGCATTAATTCATTCATTAATCATGTATTTATCATTTTCATGTCTTATGTTTTTGTCTTGCTTCTTGCCCCGTGTTGCAGTTTGGGTTTCTGTTACCTGTTATTGCCTCTAGATGGCCTCAGTCAGCTTTGATCCTTTATTCATTTCACCAGATGTTAAGCATTACTCATCACACACCTGCATCTACTCACTGATGAGTTGCAGATTCTTTAGCTGATGTTGTGTTCCTGCTCTCTTTTTTCAGAACCATCTTTGAATTGTCCCAGGATTTGTATTTTGAGCCCAGTTCTGGAATGCCTCTAGTTATTTTATTCTGTCACTTCTCTCTGCTTTCCTTTGGTTCCTCTAACTGCTCAAGTCATGATATTTTATCTTAAAACATTATCAGCAGAAAAAGAGATCTGGCATGAATATTGTTTGTCACTAATCAAACATACAGCTGAGCTGTGTGTTCCTGCCACCTGTAGGGCCTGTAATAGTCCACAGGTACGATCTTTGAGCAGGCCTGTTCTCAATGTTGTTGCTACTTGGTAAAAGTCATTCACGCATGAGAGGTCAAACGACGTGTGACTAGGAACGTTTATCTCCTGATCAGTTATTGTGGCCATGTGCCACAGTTAATCCCTTCTTATCCTTCAGCTTGGCCTTTCACCTAAAGAGGAGGTTCTTCACTTTCACTCCCTGCAGGTAGAACACATCTTGTCTTTCTTATGCAGAGTTTTTAATGGTCTGAGGTCCAGCTGATAGATGTTTTTCTGCCTGGCATAAACATGATAAAGAAGGCCTTTCTGGTTGGACACAGCGGGAGCGTCCCTGTCCAGACGGATCAACACAACCCCACCTCTAAATCAAGTAAGTGGCAGCTTTAGTCTGTTTCTATGAGCAGTTTTTACACAGACCAGTCCTGGTGCTGACATTTAAAATAAGCTTATTGTTTCCTTCATATTTAGTTGGGATGCTGACAAAATTGCCCTCTGTCTTTCTCTAAAGCTAAGTTTCCAAAAACATAACACTTAAAAAAACACTAAAATCAATAAAGTGTTTATTTTACCTCTAAGTTGTTTGGTTACTTCATCAGACGACCTCTGCAGTGTTGTGCTTTGCTGTCCCACTGCTGACCTTGCTCGCTGACATCTTTAAAGAAAAAATGTCATCTCCTTATTCACGTTGACCTTTCAAAAAAATGCTAGCTGGTTTGTTGGTGTCCCAACATCTGTTGAACATCTTACTGTAGTTCCTTGACGGCATCAGATTAGTGGTTGAACTCTACTAGGAATAAACTAAACTGACTGATATGTGCAGCTTTGACAAGTCATGGTGACACCAGCATGTATATTAAATACATTGAGAATGAGGAGCGCAAACCTTTTACATATTAATGAATCTCTGAAGTGAGTTTGAAGTTTATTTCCCTATGCAATTATAACTGTTTCATTATAAACATTGGTTATATTCACCTGCCCTTATAGCAAGCTGGTTCCTTATCAGTAATCAAAATGTATTTTCATTATAAATTACATATTTGTGTTTTCTCATTCAGATCAATGCAGATCAAAGTGCATGCAAAAAAAGGATATTAATTTCTGCCTATCATTGCAAAACCGAATTATGAAGATGTTTATGTCTGCAATGGAAATAAAAGCAAATCAACATAGTATGGAGAAGCAACAAGAAAACAGTTTCCAAATAGGTTAATTAATATCTAATAGTTTAATATTTCAAAAGTTTGCACTCCTCATTCTCATTTTTAGTCATTAATAATTAAATCAGGAAGTCACTTTCTTAAATTAATAAGATTTAAGTAATTTTAAAACCTGGTAGATCAGTTCATTTATACATCCAAACCCTGAAACTGATACAGGGTTTACTTTTTTACTTTCATTTGGACAATTAAGGGAGGAACTCAAACAACTAAAATCTTTAGAGGATTAACCTGTAAATAATAAATTTTAAAAAATGAAAATATTAGTCTGTATATTTAGCAGAACAATCTAATTATTCCATCCATTATCATGACCGGTGCAAAAACAAATACAATTGAAACCGAAACACTTACTAGTGGTAATATATTTTCTTTCCAGTACAGCTCCTTTTATAATTAATGTTGGACAGCTGCAGTTTCTGAATATTTGAAAGGCTCTGAAAAAAAATATACCCGTCTAATTTAGAAATTTCTCATTTCAGGTCTTGCCTAGCCTCGGAATAATAATTGTAAATATCTAAAAGAATAAAAGGAACAAAGGAAATGATGATTTGATTATTAAGCAGTAGTTCTCAGTGGTTAAGCTCACTATGCTCCACTGAACTAATGACGGCAGCAGCTGTCACCAAAGCAAGTGAAATTATGTTCAAATTATTGCTCCCAATGTCAAGTACTTTTCAGAAGGTTTTGTTTTTATAATGTGGCTTAGCTTTCATTCTAAAGTTATATTTATTCACAAATTAATTCCTGTATGCTTGATTCTAATCAGTTGTAAAAATATGTGCATATTTTTCTTTGTACCTTTAGCCCCTATATGTTTACCAACCAAATATTTTCATATATGAATGTATTTTACATAAAATACTGGTTCCTTGAAAAACTGAAGTAACTACAAGACAAATGAGAACAAAAACATTACATATAATGAAACGGCCATGTGTGAAATGCTGAATTCAAATCACAGACAGCACATCATCTGTCTTACAGTTAGTAAAACCAGTTTTCACATCGTCATCGCATAAGTTTATTTGTTAGGAAAAGGGTTGATTGGAAATGTCTGCCCCTGAGCATGTGATTGTGCACAGCATGCAAAACAGGTGCTCTTTTACTGTGGCACACAAGCACACTGTGCATCAGGTTTCTAAAATAGTTGTGAGAAGGTAAAATCAGGCACAAAGCAGACACTAAACCTCAGTCGCTTTTCTTCTATCTCACTAATTCACTAATGCAAAAGGAATGCAAATACTTTTATTCCCTCCTCCCTTTTATTTTATTCTGAAAAGACTCTTTCATTGGGCCTCTGCATAATGTGAGGTTGCTGCGGCAACAGTCTCCCTCCATAAAAGGAGAGGAGCTTGACTGAAAGCCACTGTTCCAACTGGTCAATATGTGCCATTAAGTTGGCTGTATTTTGTAGGTT
>JAHUTJ010074647.1:13816-25540 GCA_036250325.1 Characodon lateralis
TGGGCCTCTGCATAATGTGAGGTTGCTGCGGCAACAGTCTCCCTCCATAAAAGGAGAGGAGCTTGACTGAAAGCCACTGTTCCAACTGGTCAATATGTGCCATTAAGTTGGCTGTATTTTGTAGGTTTACAAATGCTGCAGGTATGAATTCACTTATTAATTGCCAAAATAATAAACAGACCTTTTTTAATTAAAATTTTGAAACAAAATAGGCTGTTTAAAAGATATTTATAGGTTAAGCTGCCATTATTTTGACCAGATACAAGGAAACCACTTTGCTCCAAATACATAATATACTCCTACGCTGAATTTCACTTCTAGCAGTTACTTCCATCATCTAACAGCAATTTTGCAATGCATCCCAGTTATTTTTGATGTTTTGTTAAACATTTGTGAGTATACACTGCAGGATATTAGGCCATTGAGCAGCTTGCAGTAAAAAATGTTTCTTTATAGTTTAATATCCTTTTTTTTTTTTTTACACATTTTGCTTATTCTCATCAGTAGCATTATAAAACAAGTTAGTCATTCTGGTACTGTATTTGAGAGGTTTATTTATAGTGCACCTTAGGGCTGAGTCCTTGGCCCCCCTATCTTCCCCAGACGGTCAATGTCTGCTTTTTGACTAAGATCAATTGTGGCATTACGTTCACTTTTGTCAACTCGATGTTCTTTTAGATTGCTTAGATCCATGTCAGATATTGCTCACAATTTTCTTCTAAATCTAAAGTTGTTGTCATGGGCAGATATGCTATCAGACATGTTAGCAGATTTCTTATCTTGGATCTTTTTACAATGGTATCATGTCCAAGTTCAGAAAAATTTGTGTGCTTTCTTTATATTAACTCTAAACAAGAAATTTTAAAGCTTCTGTTCAGACCTGCTTTGTTTATTTAGAAACATTCCTTCTACAAATTAGAAACAGTCTTTGTTTATGGTCTCAAGGTGAAGAGGATTACAGGTCAGATTTCTTAAATGTCTTCTTTTGACGCAGTGATTGGAATTAAATTATATAAGACAAACAGGAACTGGAGATTTTACATGGTTTTATTTTAATGATAAAAATAATAGTACTCTGTGAGAGAGTAAACAAACATGTTCTTGGCTCATATTTTCTGCTTGACGGCAAATTAAGTTAAATAATTTATCTTTAAAGCTATTTTTATATGTGCAGGCTATGTAATATTAATAAATGTTCCCTTGGTTGGGATTCCCACCATGCACTAGGCTAGATAAGCTACTGCTGCATCCAGCTGGGAGCCTTCCCCTTTTATTGTCGACAGGTCCCTTTAATAAATGAAGTGGAAGTGAGCTGAGGCGGCTCTCAGCCAGAGACTCTAGTTTGTCTCTGCAGAGCAGCCAAAGATAGGGGTGGGAGAAACAAAAAAAATGTCAGGAACTATTGGAATTTGTCAACAGATCTCATTGTAGATTTTATACAGATTGGACCACATTAAGGTGAGTGTAAACGAGTTTAGACTAATGAAATTTTTGCTGTTCTTTTTTTTTTTTTTTGGTAAGATTTGTTATAAAAGGGTTAAGATAAGTAGCAACTATTTTGCACTACCAGGACAGCCTGACTCTGGTTGACTTAACAGAATCTGAGAACTGAGACTCAAATCTTTTTTTCTTTTAATCTGCAGAGGACAACCAGCAAATGCATAGTTATGCTTGCTTTTTAAAATCTGTAAAAACGTGACTTTACCTGTTTGTCTTCTGAGGCACAGCTAGTCTTGAAACAAAACTTGGTTCTTCAAATTCTAAATATTGTTTTTTTAAATCTGACAAGTATGTAGTATTTAATCCCTGTATTCTGCTTTTTTGTTATCTGCAGAAAAGTCATCTTCACTCTGATGAGCTCTCAACTGATGTGACACGATATACTACTTTGACTTAGGTTGATTCAGTAAAGCACTGGCTTTAATATGAAGAAATAAGTTTTAAGCTTAAGCTTTTGTATAAAACGTCAGGTAGATTAAGTTTATTTTCTTGCTTGCTTGGACATTTTAGGAATGCAAATGGTATTCCATATTATTTTAGATTCCAAGGTTTCTGGTGGAAATCTCTTTTAGCTCATACTAAGAATTAAATTCAGGTAAAGCAATTATGTTTGAACATTTTTTTTCCAAATTATTCATTAGTTGTCCAATAAAATTAAAGGTTTAATTAAGTTTTTCTTTTCTAGACACCAGTGAAATTAAAAGGCATTTGCCAAGGTTTCCAACTGTAGTGCTAAAGGTGTTGGAAGCTCTTCTTTAGTTTTAAAGTTTAAAAAATTCCCTTTATAAGATATTTAAAACATTGCCCCCCCCCAAAAAGATCCCTGCAGAAAAACTGGTAAACACATGCTGAATGAGATGTTTTCTGAAACAGAATTAAGTCACTGAAGATTGTTTCTGATACCAAAAATACATAAATGTCGAAGTGAAATCAATGGCCAACAAAACCAAAGTAAAAAAATCAATGTAAATGTACCAGCAGTGTTAATCGAGGTATACAAGCATTGATTCACTAATCAAAGACCCAAAAGCACTTTTAATTACTGAGAGCTTTTAACACATGGGTGCCCTACTTCTGTCCTTGGAGGCTGCTATCCAGCAGCTTTTAGATGCATCTCTTTAACACACCTGAATGAAATGGCGCGATAGGCCTCTGCACAGTCGAATGACATGCTGATGAGGGAATTCGGCCATTTGACTCAGGTATGTTGTTGCAGGGATGCATCCAAAAGTTGTGACAGTAGCTCTGGAGAACTGGACTTGGGCACCTCTGTAAATACAATCAACATCTGGAAACCAGACACAAGGGGGGTTCTGACCTGACACAACAGAAATGAATAGAAATTTGTTTTTGTGGCAGCACAAATACTGAGAAATTTGATTATTTCAACCCCTACAGATTGTATCAAAGACTATCTTTTGTAACTCATGAAAGTAAATCTTCCAGAGAATCTTTATATGGTAGTGTACCTCAGGGGTGAGCCCTTGATACCCCTTTTTTTCTGCTGAGGTGAAACGGGTGATGCTGACGAGCAATGACCGAAGATTTTACTCAGGTAAATACTTTAAACTGGCAAACTTTCAGGTTGTTCACAACATAGTTTATATGTTTCGATGAGATGCATATAAAATCTCAAACCTGTCATATACTGTGTGGCTAACAAACTGTTGCTTTTTGATGGATCTAAGTTACAAATATATCCAAGTGATATCAGATTTGATGCTTTTTCATAAAGCATGTGATGATTAAGCAGCATGTCCTTAGGCCATAAAATAAGTAAATGAATTTACTCTCCATGGTTAAATATCTTTAATATGCTGATGTCAAATAATTTTAAGGCTATTGTTTAGTGACTCTGTTGATTATAAATGCTTCTTTTCTGTCAGATCTCCTGTGAACAGCGATCAGATTGTAATGCAGTAAAGTCTGCTGAAATCTCCCTCTGCTGTAGATTTCCATGCTGCAGTGGCAGCAGAGGATCTGTGGGAGTAGGAAACAGCTGCTGAGATGACTCAGTGCTCCAGAATGATGTAATAATATTTTCTCTGTAGTCCATCGATAAATGCAGTAGTTTCCCAGACCTGTCACTTTGCAATATATGTAATAAATCCAAGCAGTTGCGTGAAGTGAGCATCAGCATGTTTTCAGACAAAGCTGTCTAAATGTTTTAAACTACCCACAATTTATTAGCTTTTTTTTTTTTCAAGGAGCATACCTATGATGCATCACTGGTTCATCTCTTAAGCTTTGTTGTTTGATTTATGATTGATCAAAGTTACATGCCTCTGGAAACCAAAGAAATTTGTCAAATTTACCATCTCCTTAATTTTAAATGTTAAATCTGCCTCATTGGAAGTAAAATGTAAAGAAATAAGAGATGACACAAGAATGCATACATGGCATGGCAGTCCAATCACAGTTTATCTTAAACTTCATAAAGTTGAGAAGGGACTATTTTTTCACCTCACAAATTTCTTTGAACAGTTTTTTATAGAATAGCATTTTTTAGATAATTGATTACACTCTAAGGCTTGCTTGTTTTTTTTTCTGTTGCCTGGACATTGGTGTTGGTATTGATGGTGGCAGGCTTGAGGACTGATCTGGAGGACTGTGACCCCCTTACAATGAGTGGACCCACCACTGTGAGCTCTGCAGGTGACTTGCCACAGCAACGTATGATGGAGTAAAGCTTGATTAACAATGGATGATGGCCATCTAGGTGGTTCTGATGAATGTCGTAGTGTCAGATTTGTAAATGGGTTTAAGTCATGTTGCAGCTGAATGTTGTTAAACTTTGGATAGTTAGGATTAATTAGAATGTATGTACCTGACTTCAAATATGTATGATTTAATTGAATTGACTTAGCTCTTTTTAAAGTTGCCCACCTTTCACACAATACAACAGGAAAAAACACTCGGCAATTATTTTGACCTCTGCCTTCCTCCCTCCCTGTTGGATGGAGTAATTGGGAGTCAGGTTTAGCCTAAACCGGCTCAGTTATGGTTGAGGTGCAAACACACCCTCCATTTCTGCTACCTGTGGAACCCCTTCTCTTTTCCAATGGTTATAATCAGTCTGACAGAGAGAGGTACCACCAATCCTTTTGGTTTTTAGTATAACAATGGCCACCAGTAGGGTCTAGATGGACAAACTTTATCAGTTCATTATTTTACTTAGTACCCCTACACATAGCCCATTCTAAAATGGCCAAACTCTAACACAAAATAGTTTATTCTAAACTCCCCAACAACCCCGCACCATTAAAGCCTTTGTGAAGTGACTTGAGACGACGTGTTGTGAATTGGCGCTATATAAATAAAACTGAATTGAATTAAACTGTAAAAAGAACACCATAGAAATTTGTGTGGGCATTTCAGTGACAGTCATATTATTTTAAAACTTGATTAGTTAGTTAATCAAGAAAAGGTCTAGGAGCAGCTGCTTCTGAAGATTATCTCTTTACTTTGAGATGTTGCATTTCCCCGATTGTAAATCTGAATTGAAAAATAATCTAATTCGTTTTTCTGTTTTCAGTAGGGGTCTGTTTTTGCTGTGAGTAATCTAGTAAAGTGGGGGTTGGCCTGGATCAGGGAAATGGATGCATTTGTGTAATTACTTCATATGTCTTCTGCAGCCTGCCTGTTACATTAAAGCTTTCAAGAGATGGGAGAGTCTCTGGGGACATACAGGTCTGTGACATGTGTGGACGTATGTGTCAAAGTACGTGGGTGGATGTGCAAGAAAGAAAACCACGAGAGGTTTTTGTTTTCAAGAAACTAAAAATAATTACATGCAAACAATAAGAGGAAGGCTGCCTTCTTGGCTTTAATTCCTTCAAGGCCAAATATGACAGAAGCTCATGAATTGTGTGTGAATCCTGTGAATTGTGTGTTTTAACTCCACTGCTGTCTCTGTTCAGATGACTGTTTACTATTGTGACATTTTGAGATTCCTTATTTCAATAAGGGTAAATTTGATCTGCTGTGAATTTCACGCAGAAATGGTAACTGCCTGTGTGCTTAATCCAGCAATAGTTTGGTGTCCCTTTTTATTAGAAGAGATTAGGTTTTGAATTCTAAGAAAGGTTTTTACTTGCGTAAAATTAAAAGGCCCACCAAGGGGTGAACTGACCACTCTTAAGATGAATGGAATCAGCAGGTTTTTACCTTGCTGAGCTGGAGTGGTGAGTGGCAAACCTGTAAATGCACCACACCAGAGCTTTTGGCGTGACTGTTGCTAAAAGCTAATTTTCAGCATGGATGTTTTTACTCAGTGAAGCAACGTGACTTCACCGTGGTCAAGATTCAGGTGGTTGACTTGCTTTTGGCAGGGAGCAATTAACCAGTTTTTCCACAACTGTGCTGCTCAATCCACAAATGTATTTTCCTCACAAATGTGGCACCATTTCAATAGAAATAAACAGGTTTTCCAACAGTACACTGTTCATTGCCAAGAAGTGTTGCCACCGCAAGGAAATAATCAACCCAACGCACATTTCCTTACTTTTTGCGCTGTTTATACAGTAACTATATTTCATTTTGATTTCTTAATAAAACAGAAGAGTCAGGTTCTAAATTAGCTTTGACAGATGGAGAAAAGGCTGTAACCTCATGGCATCTAAGCTGAAATCTAAAAAGACCAGACTTTCTCATGAAAGAATCATAAAGTCTGATCGTGAGATTAAATTGGTGGTTTAGGGGCGAAGTGCTGGTGATGGTATAGGGGGTTGAGTGCGTGACCCATATACGGAGGTTTTAGTCCTCGACGTGGCTGTCCCGGGTTCGAGTCCCGACACCGGCAACATTTGCCGCGTGTCTTCCCCTCTCTCTCCGTCCCCATTTGTCTATCCATTGTCAAACAACACTGGGAAAAATAAAGGCCATTAGTGCTGCAAAAAAAAATTTTTAAAACACAATTGGTGGTTCAGTGTGACTGAGACACCAACCTGCGATTCAGCGGCATCTTGACGACTTAAGAAAACTATCAGACACTGTCAGATATTTTCTGGGAGAACCGTCCACAATGACTGCCGCTGCGACCTACGTCTGAGTCTTGCTGTCCATTTATTACTAGACTGACATCTTGATCGGTTCGGTAAGACGCGGTTTATCTGCAGCAACAAGACGTGCAATCTGACATCTTACCATTAAGATTTTAAGATGTCAAGCTTACACAGTCTCGCATGTATAAATAGTGTAATATTTTTATTTTACAGTTTGTGCTGGGCTTTGACAAACTGGAAATAGCCAAAACCAGAATCTGCAGGACATCGTTTTACAAAAACTGGGAATCTGCATCTCCAGTTGTTTCTGCTGCCTTGCAGGAAATTAAGTCTTATTCATACATGTGGGTCATTTGAGAAGCAATGCAACTTACCAGAAACAGGAAATGTACTCTCCTTTCTGTTGCATAAAGCTGCTTGGGTTGTGTGTATTGCAGGAGGTTCAGATCCCCTCTCTTTTTTGCATTTTGATGTACCTTTCAGACTTTTGCCCTCTGTGTGCTTATAAGATTTAAACCCCCCCTCCTTGGCCTCGTTCACTTTCTTCTGATTGGTCCTTGCTTTTGTGTACGCCACCGCAGGGCCCACCCCTCCTCTGTCTCTGCTCTCCCATTGACTGTTCGTCTGTTTGGATTACTGTAACCACTCAGGCCTCTCACATGTGCTCTCTCTGTCCCCCCCACTGTGCACACCACAGCATATGAGCCATGAGTAGGATTAGGTGACAGAGCAGTCTTCTGTTTTCCCTTTCTGAGAAAAGAGAGGCCAGGAGGAAAGAAGGCAGCCATGGAGTTAAAGTAAGTGGGGGGGCTTCTATTTTTTACGTTTAAATGGAAAAATGATAAGAGGAATAAAAAACAGGAAAGATTTATAATTAAAGGAAGGAATGATCTACAACTATCTTGGTGAATGCCTTGCTAAAAAAATGTTTGCCCGATGATGTTTTTTGGCTTCTGGAAGAAAAAAGGATGACTTTAAAAATAAATGCCTCCACAATAAAGGTATTTTCCTGGGAAGACTTCTCTAGGTTAATACTTGAAAAACAAGTTCCAGCTGCAGATTGAACAGTCTCAGGTGGAACCCATATTTATGCACTTATGTCTTCTCATTTCCTTTGCCTGCTTTTCGTGCTTGCTGGTAAGTAGCAGGTGCAAAAAGTCAAGTTTGTTCATGTAATCAAAAGCCATTTAAATCTGGCAGTATTCAGTATAAAATATTCACAATCAGTCAAAGTCTTGCGTAGAAGTCTCTTCATCTGTGCTGGAGTTTGGATTCATAATTATTCAAGATATGTTCTTTAAGCAGATATAGGGCTACTAAAATGATTTCATATAGTAAACTGCGCAAAAAAAATCTGAAGTGTTAAACATGCATATATATTCCAGTACTGCAAACTTTAAGACACCAACTCCAAGCTGGAGCTTTTATTCATGTATCGCAAACTGGTTAAAAATCAGCTAAATTGAAAACTAAAGCAGTTTTTTTTTGTCACTGTTTCACGAAGAAAGTGCAGTTTATTTGGACATTGCACTGTTTTCAGCTTCGCTGAATTCAGGTTGACAGATGTGCAGCATGGACGGTTTCCAGTTTCCTTACAGCTGCAGAACTGTACCCTTCAGCTTGAGTTCAGCAGCTAACATACAGACACTCTGACACGGAGATATACAGAGCATTTTCTTATCTCATGCATGCAGAGTGCAGGGTTGGTAGATATAATGCCTGGCGCACTGACTCAGGATTTCCCAATTTACTCAGTTCCAAGGTTCCCTTGCCCTTTTTTTCCTTAAAGTATGCATACAATTTGGAAAAACCTTAAATGGTGGTGGGAAAAATATAGAAATTCCCAAGCTTGAGCAGCAAAGCAATGGTTTTGTAGTTTGTTTGGGATATAAAAACATTAAATCCACTCAAAGTAAAACTTATAAACCTGTTTGAACACACAGTTGATCTGTGGTCTTCTGGTTCTGATGGGTGGGTGTTAGATGAGTGATGTTAAGGCGTTTTCGGCCACTGTAATCATCATCCTGTCACCACTGGAATTTTACGATAAGCATGAGAGTGTTCTAATGTTTGGCTGCAGCACTATTGGCACATGAACCCTCCTGATTCCACTGGGAACAATGGTTGGAAAAGTTATTTCTTTAAGAGACTTATTGAAGCAGTTGAAGATAAATCTAGTGATTTATCTTCAACTGCTTCAATGTCTGATGTCCAAACCTTGGCCTTGTGGGTTTAGGTGCTAAAAATTGTTTAACAAATTACAAAATAACTTAGCTGTTGGGTCACAAAGGCTAACTTCACACTATAGCAAAATGTGGCCCAAATCCAATTTTTTATTTTGTTTTAACTCATATTTAACTTTTTCCTGGCAGTCTGAAAGGCCCTATTTTGATCTTTAACCCTCCAAAAATATCCAAATTGTGCCAATTCCATATGTGGTACTAAACTGGATACATATCCGTTAGGTTTCAAAGTGTCAGAACGGTCATGTCACATTTCATCGGACTTTGAATTTGTGACTGCACATCCATACAGACGTCTCTACGGAAGGTCCAGTCACTGATTCACAAAAGGCCACTGTAAATAATTGTGCTCGTTTTTTTTTTCCTTACCTTTCTTCATCTTGTTATGATGTGGTCATAATATTGCTGGCTCCCATTGCTCTTAGTAATGACACAATATTACTCCTGTGAACGGTGTCCTGCTGTGTCATCTACATTCTCCATCTGCGTATGTGGGCCGCTTTGGGGTTGTGAACCGTTCGGACTAAGTGTCTGATGGTGGCCGCATTTAATTCGTAGTTTGATCAACCACTCAAAAAACAGTTGGATTTTAGCAAAAAATCGGAACTGAGCATCAAGACCTGCTTGTGTCAACCTAGCCATGTTGACGAAATGTTAATAACTAAAATTACAATCAGTAATGGAGATTCCAAATCCCCCCAGTACCCATCCCATAACTCACCCAGTGGACACAAAGTTATTACGCTGGTATATGGCCCAATAATCACATCACAAGCTGAAACTTCGTTGCTGTGATTGTTTTGCAGGCTTCAGTACTTAACACAGCTCAATTCTGAAACAATCTAATGAAGGTCGAGCCTAAATGTTTTTGCAAAAACATGAATAGGTTTGTACCATTCTGAAAAACTTTTTCGGAGAGAAAATGTTGCCATTTAGCCTCTCCTAGCTTTTTTTTCATGGTCTTTGGCTTACAGGAGATACAAGAACTGAAAGCACTTTGTAATGAAGATGGACGCCATCAAATCAGAGGAAAACTGACTTACCCATGATAAAATGGGACCAATGATCTGCAATTGATTGGAAAGTTCTGACAAAATCTTAGAGGATACATATTATCTGTACAAACTTATCTTTTGTTTTACAACTAGGTTAAGTTTTGCTTTTTTGAAAGTCTTTCATTTTTCATCTGTGTGGAATATTTTTATTTACTGATGGATGGTATAACTCAGGGGTGTCTAAAATGTGGCCCTCAGGCCTGTGAAAGCAATTTTTTGGTCCGTCAGCAAAGGTGATGCAGATGAAGTTTTTTAAACAGTATTTTTAGGGCGAGATTTGCTTAATTTGTCTTCCAATTGCTTGGACTCACTTTGCCGTTGTAATAATAAATGGCAGAAACAGAATGGGAAGCTCCTTTTTTGAAATCAGTCATTCACTCTGACTGAGTTGTTGTTGTTCTAACAGTGTGTTGTGTTCAGAAATGAAAAGAGAGAGAGAGATGGTAGAAACAGCTGAGGTCAGTGCTCTGGAAAGAGCTGTGAGAGACCAGCAGAGACCTAAACGTGCAAACCCTCTGAAATGTAATCAAAATGAAACTGTTTTCATATCGGTGAGTGAGAAGGCCTTGTTTTTTTGCGCTGGTCTTTTGAAGTGTCTTAATGCTTTGTTTCTAATTATGTGAACCTGAAAGTGAAGCAGTTAAAACAGGTTATGTTGCATATCTACTCTTTTTTTAATTTGAAATGTGTCGGTGCATCTAAGCTATCAGTTGTGTGTGTGTGTGTGTGTGTATGTGTGTCTTTTAAGACTTTAGGTAATTCAAAGATTGTCTGCTTCTTTTTACTTGACCTTTTCATTGTCCGATGAGCTAACCCCTCCCTCCTTCTTCCCTATGTCTAAAGGGATTGCTCAAACCAGCTCTCCATCCAACGGGTCCGGACTTCCCTAAACCTGAAAGGTCTTACTAAGCAGGTTTACTGAAAGTTCTGTTTAAGCTGGTGTCGGGAAATAACTCGCCTAGCCTCTGACAGCCTTCATACAAAAGCCCTTCTTCGACTGGAGGTCTGGACGACTGAGTAGCCCACAGCAGTCATTCACACTTCGACAGTCACTTTTGTTCACGGCTGCTTATTCCCTAATATTACAACTGGCTCTTGGTATATGGACTAGGTTAATTTTAGTAGCTTGGCACGAGCCCCAAGGACGCTGTTTTAACAAACTTGGCTAAGGCAACCTATAAAAACCTTCTAAAATATCTCAGAACCAGCCAACAAGACTTTTTACCACCAATGAAAAACCAAAAATACGGTGACTCAAATAATTGAATGTCCACGATTTAACTAGAATTTTATATGCTTGCTTTAATTAGTAACGCTTATGCAGGGGTCAGTAACAGCTTAAATTCAGTAACATATAAGAGTTTCCATAATAGAAATGAATCAATCAACTCAACCTTTCTTTCCCTGATGCTGAAACTAGTGAGTTCGGAGAGGCTTTGAAGACGGAGGCTCATCCATGTACCAGATGGAGATGTTTCTTGTAACAAGTGATTTCTTGAAGGAAATATGACTTAATCTTCAGTTTTCTTCCTCTAAGTGGACAGCCACTGATGCTCCAGGTTTTTATGGTTAAAGAAGAACTTTGTCATATGTCTCAGAGGACAGTAACTTCCAGAGGCTGAAGAGTTGAAGGAAACCCGGAGACATAAATGAGGTTGATTCAGGACTTCCAGAAGCCTGAAACTTAGAGCAATCAGTTGTTCGCCGATCAAGTTCACTTCTGTTGTCTGGATAAAAAGGTTGTAGATGAAATCAGATTCTTAATCCTGAGGCACAGTCCTTCCAGGGCACACAGGTTGATCCTCTTTTTAATGCAGTCGATCAGCTGGGCTGTGTCTCTGTTCCTTTTCCATCTGAGCTTCTTTTCTCCGTCCGATCTTGTTCGCTGGTCTTCTGCGAGGAAATGACCGCAGTTCCCTTTTT
>JAHUTJ010074648.1:4902-25521 GCA_036250325.1 Characodon lateralis
CCCCCCCCCCCCCCCCCCCCCACCTGCATCTTTTCATTATCTTTATGTGAGGCTTAATCCGGAAGCTTGGTTGGTGTCTTAGCTGGGATTCTCTCTAAACTATTCCTGCCCCATGCTGAGAAGTGCTACTGCTTCAGGGAGCTTACCCTCTCCAACGCACCTCATTATGGCCGCTGGATGGGACCATGAGGGTCATTAGTGGAAGACATCTGAGGTTCAGAGCTTTAGTTTACTATTGAAGCATTTCAAGTTTAGTCATTATAGTGGCAGACTTTCACAAATTAGTGTTCATCCTCTTCATCCTCCACGTGCAGCCTTAACTCTAAATCTGCTCTTACAAGATTCTGAAAATGCATTCTGGATTTGGAAGAAAGACCTGCTGAATCTAAAGCTCCCTCATGTGCACACATTAGTCAAGTAGTTCCTCAAATCTATTAGACGAAAAGCTTCTCATCATCCAGTGGTTAAACATGTCTGATTAAAGACAAACAGATATGGCAGGAACTAATCCTGACCTTGAAATAACTAGGATTGTTCTTTTTTTTTCTGCTTTCTCCAATATGCTTAAGAGGGTTTTCTTTTTTAAGTAACCAGAAGATGGTCTTTGATTATACAACCTCAGATGCATTCTACATCATACTTATCTATTACCACAGGCTAATCTCAAAAGAACAGTGTCACACATAATGTTGCCAGATGTCCAACAAAATGACATGTAAAAGGTACAGACATATTATTTAACGCCTGCATCTAACAGTTGGAATAACAAATCAATTTGTTATATTTTTTCTGCAGAGAAATGTCCTGTACCAGCATACCCTTATCCCCGGTAAGCAAAATATGAGAAGGTTAGATTGTATATGAGAATGGAAGGTGGGGATCCACTGAGCATCCATAATCTATCTTCCAGTGACAGAGCAGAACCCAATTAGGCAGGCGTCCCATCGGAAATGGAGAAGCAGATACAAAAAAGGATGAGCCGACCGCTGCAAAGCTAAAGGGCAAGTCACAATAAACCTCTCTTCAGCACACACATGCAAATTCATATGATCATCTGTACAGAGACACACAAGTACACAATGTCCTCTATATATGCTGTGGTTTTTGTGATATACCTTTGGGAGGTTTTGGCTGACAATAATGACCCACTGCATCTGATGACTTGGGATTCCTGGCAGAGATTTACTATAGGTCAGTGGGTATTGCTTCTAGCTTTCTATTTCTGTTTTTTTCTTACCCTAAACTCCATTGCGCGTTCCTGGAATTCCTGGAAATGTGTAATTATGAGAATTACACAGCTTGGTACAGAGACAAAAGTTGGCAGTGTGATAATCAAGCTTATTTTTAATAATTTTAATAATAATATAAAGCATACAAAATCTAGGGTCATGACCCAATCCATAAAATGTATTGGTCTGCAACAAAGGAAATGAGAACTAAAAAGTCACTACCTTCCTGAAATTTCACATTTCAATATTTAAAAATGTGATTTTTTTTTTTGCTATATGGTAAAAAAATTATGGCCTCACTGGTTGCCACTCCATGAGACCTCCCACAAAAATTACTGCCCCAACCTAAGTATTGTTTTACAGACACCAAATAATCTAACATTCATAATTCTGGACTGTAGGAGTAGATTTAAGTACCAAGAGAAAAGGCGCACATGCAGGGGGGAAACATTTAAACTTTTTTTTTGCTGCAACTATACTAATTGATTAATAAATAAAAAAACATAATAAGCATCAGTGTGACAATCGTGACACAGAGTTTATCCGCCACCACCATTTTGAAAGGAGTGGTTGTAAGGAAATGCCCAATATTTGTTTTGTGTATTGCTCATATTAAAATAATAATTCAAATAATTTCAAGTGAGGTTTGGTGACATTATCAGTAATAGCTCCTTTTCCTGTAGAACACAGATACATCACAGCAATGTTGTAGAAAAGTGAAGAAATCCTCAGGGAGGGAAAGGCTAGTAAGATGGACCCATTGTTTTAGCTGATTGTAGCAATTAAAAACATTGTAAACTGAAAAAGTCCATACACGAACACAAGAGATCTGTTTGTAAGATTGCAGTTTCTTTTTAGCCAACTAACTTCTGTGTCTTCAGGCAAAACTACAAATTCAGTGCATTAGCTGTCTTAGTCCTCTCTAAGAGTATTTTTACACCTGAAGTGTTTACGCCGTTTAAAATGAAAACTGGTTCGTTTCCACTTGGTGCGGTTCATTGATGATGTGAATATGAATCAACCTCAAATTGACACAGCTACTAGGTGTTCACTGAGTGACTAGGTACCTACCTGTAGCAAGGTATGCATTGCATTATGGGATGTGGTACAGTAAACATACTAATAAACAAAAGCCTCTCATCTTTTTGGTAAAGCATGGAAGACCTAAGCAACTATCAAGCTATCTTCTTAAAACCATTTGGTACACTTCTCAAATACTTTTGCCTGAAATATACCAAGAAAACAAACTAATTGTATAATTAAATTCTCCATGTTTTCTACTAGCACAGAATTCAACATCTTTTTTATATTTAGATTTGGTACTTCTGCCTGTTACACATCTAACAATACACAGTCTAAATACTCTAGCTTGGTTTGTAGGTTTAGTTCAAACTCATCAAATTATTTGGACCAAAGTACACACACTAGGTGTGTAAAAGCTAAAGTCTTTTAAAGTATTTTAAAATATCCTGGCAGACCCAGGATTTGTTGATTAGATGCATTGATGTAGCTGGCAGCCTCTGCCAAAGTGAAATCTTATTGCCATTGGCCAGCTGAAAAAAAGCAGCAAACCTAAGTGTCTTTTGTGAAAGATTAGATGATTATAATCTGCTAATTTTGGGTTCTGTCCCACAGTTCTAAACATTTTCAGTTTGAGTTCTTTTAAATTGCTAAAAATAGGGCCCTGTCTACTACAGCAAAAGAAACTATTACTGATAGTAACCTTTTCTTTTAATGGTGCCAAATTATATGCCACTCCCCTTCAATTCTGCCATCTCGGTTGCATGCTTTGAAAGCTCAAGAATTTGCTGGATTGATCTGTGAGATGTAAATGACAGAAGTGAGCTGTGAGAGGTGTTAATGGTTTTACTGGTAAAAAATCAATATTCCCTAGTGGTCAAATCGTACTTGACAACATTTTAACCAGTGTTCGTTGTTCTGCAACCTAACCTGAAGGAAATGAGAACTAAAGTGAATATGAATTATAAAGTCTCTACTTTCCTGACAATTTCACTTTTCAAACTTCACAATGTTGAATTTTCTTTTGCTATAGTTTATAAGTAAAAAAAAATGCTAAAGGTTCAAGTTCCCATTGCTTTCTTTGGAGTGGAAACCCTGTTGCTTTTATCTTTATCATCTTCCTTGTTATGTTTGACATTGTGAAAATGGTCCTGCCTTTCCCATTTTCTCCTATCAACCTTCATGCTTGGGAGGGCTTCCTGTCTTTAAATCTGTTGTGTGTGTTGTAACATTTTCCACCCCACCTGGCTGCTTAATGAGGGTGCCACCGGTAACTTCACAACGGCAATCAAGGTCACACACATGTCCCACAGCATTCACACACAAAAGAGCATGCAGAGAACAAACACACTGAGGGCTGCAGTGGCAAGGTCATCCTGGTTGGGATTTTTGGCTTTGCTGCACGAGGCAGGCTTCTGAAGAGAGAAGGAGGAAATGCAGAAGATCGAAGAGGGTTTGATTATAGGCAGAAAACTATTTTTTCTCATCAACACTATACTGTTTTCTCTCCCCATTGCATGCACTTTCAGATGCTATCTGCTCCGGCTGAGAGGGATGGATGAAAAAGGAATGAGCAATATCCCTACACAGAATCACAGAGAGTGTCTATAAATGACAAGTTGTAGTTCAACATGTTAGTTATGAACACAGTCATCAATCTCACAATACACCTTGAAAAGCTAAGAGTTAGGATAAAGCAGCATGTCCGAATGACCGCGGCGTGTTTATATCCATTGCGGACGACTACCTGCCCATGCAGCCACCCGCTCAGATTCCACTCTCTCTTCCGACACGTTGCCCTCGGTAATGGGGAGTGGGGGTGTGGGAGTAGGGTGGATAGTGACCATCTGTCAGTGGCCTGGAGATCAATAGACATGGATGATGAAGGGGTGGGGTTGAGGGAGGGGCGCTGTGAAGCTAAATACATGGCCCTCTGTGACCAGAGCCTGGCTTGATGTGTAGCCGTTTTATTTACCGAATGAAAACACACACCCCACGAGTCCCACTCACACGGCCTTTATTAATGAATGGCCGATTTTTGTATGAGCCAGTGGACATGAAGGAATATGATGTCTTCTGACCTCTGCATCCAGTGATGCATGATCGTTGCTTTTAGTTATGAAATGCATCCATGTAAACAGATTTGCTCAATTAATATCAGAAAAAGAGAGAAAGAATTATATAAATCTAGCTCACTGTGGCACTGGGTCAGTTGAGACACACCACTTTGAAGACAGGAGAGTAAAGGTGCAAAGCACTTACCCAGCATTTGACTGAAGAGAAGCTGTTCCAGGTCTCCTAAAACAGTCACAACTAACTCTGGGTCCACCTTCAGAAAACTCTTGTCATTCTCTCCATCTGTCCCCTTCTTCTCCTTCTTTTCCTCTGATATCTGAGCTCCAGATTTAAAGTTCTCCTCTGGTTTCTTGACAGCACTCTCAGCTCCATTGGAGTTAGCTTTAAGAGGTTGGTCAGCAGACTCTGTTGCAGGACTCACTTCAGAGGCCTTACTGATAGGCTTGACCTCAGCGTAAGGTCCCCGTGGCTTGCCAGGAGCCGGGATTCGACTCGGCTTACCCATGTTTGAATTTACAGCTGGGGAGCCGAAGGATTTGGGCTTACTCTGGAAAAGAGACTGTTCTGACTTTGAGAGCGTCCGAGACAGAGGTGGTCTACTGCCACCTGCTTGACCTGTCTTGATCTGTCCGGCTTTGTTTGTCCCTGCTCTTGGACGGCTTGCATCATCATTCCATCGAGGGGATTGGTACAGGTGCAGCTTCTTCTCAGCATCAGTGAGCACACACAAGTTGCCAAGCGATCGCTGCTTGCGCAGCCTGGATGAATTAGGAATTGGAATGGGGATAGATCCGGAGTTAGGCCGATACACCTTGAGCTCTGTCCCAGAGGGACATGGAGGTGCCTGGGGCAATGCGGAGGGCTTGGCCTGTGGCTTCCTGGAGGCCATGGGCTGGGCTGAACTATCCTGACAGGAGACAGCTGCAGACCTCAGGTCCAGCTCTCTGGGTTTAGCCGTCATGCTAATGTTAGCCACATTAGCCTCCAGCATCCCTCCTGTAGGAAGAAAAGCAACAGCATCAGTAACACACTCAGAAATACACACACACAAGCTGTTTAAAAGAAGCAAAGGAAGAAAGGGGACAAAGAAATGCATAAAAACACAAAGGCTGACTGGATGGCGCCCCCTTATACCCCTGGGTCATGACTGAGTGAGCCAGAATCCCTCCAGTGTGAGACTGTGGGTTCACTTCTTTGCTGAAAATCATGAGTGGGTTAGTAGAGTGACAGCAATACTCACTGATGATAATCCATGGATTTGTAGATCTCTGTCCAACACCAAAATCCACTAGCTTCAAGCGTGTCCACAGCTGCCTGAGCCACAAAGACAAAAACCTGACCAGACTGTACCTCAGTGTCCCTTCAATGTACTACCTTGCTCTGTGCTACCTCCTGTTCGGCAAGCAACCAGCAGCCGACTGACAGGAGAAACAGTCGCAGCAGCAACAACACCCCCTCCTTCCTCTTTCTCTTCTCCCTCTGCCTCTCCCTCTCTCACTGTGTTGCTCACTCTACCCCCGGCAGCTCATTCACCCTCCTTTCCTTCGTCCTCCTCTTTCCTTCCTTCCCTCCTTCCTTGTTGTTGTCACTCGCGTGGTTAGTCTCTACTCCTACTGGCTGATTCATCGCTCCATCCTCTGTTTCCAAAATACACTGCAGATGCTGTGTTACGCTGCTCACCAGCGAACAGGAGCAATAAGGGTTTAACAAGATAGTAAACGTCTTGTGTGGTTATAATTCTCCCCTAACCTTCTCTTACATCAACATCCTTTTGAATGACTTACCCTCCAGCCACTGAAGACTCAGAAATCAGTTACTGGATTCAAATAATCTAAAAAGCAAGAGAAGTACTGCCATTTATCAAGCCACAACTAGTAGCCAATATAACAGAAATTATCATTATATTGCTGCCTCACATCACTTATCCCTCTACTCTCATTGCCGTCTTTGCCTTTTTTCCGTTTCTCCCCACCCACTTCTTCCAGCCAATGCAGATACACAAGCCACTAAATGGATGTCCTATAGATTCATGCATCCCTCACCATAAGAAAAATATTGCCCTAGTGATATAAAACAAGTACTCATGTGCATGAGTGAATGGACCGAAGAGTGTGTGTTTTTGTCTATAATCCCCAACACATATGAGTGGGTCTTTTTCTACAAATGTGTCACATTGATGAGACAGGACCAGAGAAGCCAGAGCTACAGCGGAGATAGTTGGTTAGTGTTCACCATGTCATTTTATCCCTCTGGACATTCCAACCCAGACAGGAAAAAGAGCTATCTTCTTCCTTTTCTGTCTACTTATAATTTTGTTGTTTCACAGACAAGACTAGATCTTCTGACACAAGTCCTTGTTTAGCCCCAACTGTGAGTGAAAGTGAGAGGTTTATCTACATCTTTACCTTCATCATCTTCTGGGGTTTTTGCTTTTTCAATGCGTGGTCAAATACTTTTTAAATCTAGACTGAAATATTCTCCACTGATCACAGATTGTTTAAAACACAGGTTATGATTTTTGAAAAGCCTGGTTGTGAACAGAAAAACATGGGGACTCTTAGTTTTCCCAAAAATATTAAAATCTCAATTTCAGATGTTCACTGAGAATTTGGCTGGTGACCCTGGCAATTTCTGCACAACTCAAAAATATCATATTTGTTTTCAGTCAGTGAATGCAGCGTACCTAAAATCTACCAGATTGCATTGAGAACGCTTCTCAATGTGGAGGATGTTGCTAAATGACAAAGTTACCTATCGTCTGTTTTAATTTAGTGTTTAAAATGAAGTATGAGGACACAAATATATGTAAGAAGGTATTTAAAGGAAATTACATTTTCTAGAAAATTTTAGAAGATATCTGAGCAATCCAGCCTGGGAGAGAATAAGAGCAAGACTTTCATCAGATAACAGGAAGGCTGAACAGCTCACAACAAATTTGCTCTGTTTTATCCTTTCTAGCTTTCAGACTCTGTCATGTCTAAGACTTACACTGACAGATGTACAAAAAGTAAGAAGTAATGTGAATCCTATTTCATATATCTTCATATGATAAAGTATTTAAAAATAAATTCAAATCGACTGAAATTGATATCTGGTTAAACTTTACAAAAAACAGAGGTTGGAAATCTGCAACAAAAATTGATTCGGTGCATCTGTACTCAAAGCTGTAGATTATCTCATGAGGTGTATGTATGATTATACCCCTCAAATAACCTATCCTGGTTGACTTTTTTCTTTAAACCCAATAGGATCTATTATTTTAATAGTGCCCCATTTTCCTCTTTTTATATTAGCACTGCTATTCATTGTTCAAGATTTAACTGTCAACACATTTTAAGATGTGCAGAGTAATAAGGAATTCAATGAAGGCATTGTTATCTTAGCTTTCATGTGCAATATTTTGCAAATGTTCTATTAGCCTCAAAAAGCCACCTAGTTGCCTGAAAACATTGAAACCTATACTGCATAGATGCCAAATAACTTAAAACAGAGAAAACCAGAACAAAACAGGAAACAGTTAACAGTGCTTTCACATATAAGGGTCTATAACAATGCTGATGGAACACAAAATTAACTTAAAGTCAATATGTACTCACTATCTGTATATGTCTGATGCAGCCCGGTTTTTTATGTGCTAATGCATCCTGTGTGTATACTGGTCATCTACCGGACAAAGCATTCACATCTTTGGTGCTTAATGGTTTGTGTGCTTCACTTTTTACCGTGTGCAAGTAGCAGTGCCTGCAGCCATGATGTTGTCAGGCCCCAAACGGGCAAGCAAGGATGCTGTTTTTTATTATATTTGCACAAATCGGTTATCACAAAACCAAAGTGAAAACAAGCTTTTTGCTCGCATTCCACCTCAGAGTTGATTTAAAAACAGATCAAACTGGTTTGAACTGAATCAATGAAAATGGCAATGAAACACATTGGGACCTATGTATTTCTCTCTGGCCAAAAGTCCATTTGGCCTTGAATGAGTGTGTAGTAGAGGAGCTGAGTGCGGACAAAGATGGAGGCATACTGTGGCTGTTTTATTGTGTAAAGGCCATGGCCATTAATTAGCGGCAGCAAGGTTTAATAAAGGACCAATGTTGAAGTGGTTCTGCCACAGTTAGCCCGAGCTGTGGGGTGACAGTTATATGGGTTCTCTGAGGTAGTACCAAGCTAGTGGGGGGTGGGGTGAATTTGTAAGGGTTGTAATTTAAGGCTTTTGGTGCTGTACATCAGCTCTTATACTTCCCTGATGAGGGATTAAGGTTAGCGAGAAGTGAGTGGCTACATACAAGGCAGGTCTGTATGCATTCAGGGCATAGCTCTCAGAAACACTCAAGTAAAATGATGCATTAGCAGGACACAAATACCTTTTTATTTAAACACTCGTTTCTCTGGCTCCACAGTCTAATCACAAGATATATGGTTGATTTAGAGTATATTCTCTCCCTCTCTTTCTGGGTAGTCTCTAAGTGTGCCCACACATGTATATACATACAGTGCATGGCAAAAGTATTTATAAGCCCTGATCACTTTTTTGTCGGGTTATCACCACAACATGCAGTTTATGGTGTGCGTCCTTCATGTGATAGTTTAAGATCTAAAAGGTGTGGAAGGCATTCAGCGTATACAGCACCCTGAAATCTATACTTTTACTGTAATTACAGCTGTAAATCTTTTTGGGGTATGCATCCAAAAGCTTTGCATATCTTGTGATTTGTATTTATCTTAAAATAGATCCAGCTCACTCAGAATAGATAGAGAGCATCTATGAACACTGAATTTCAAACCTTTCAAGAAATTCTAAATTGAATTTGGGTATGGCCTTTGATTTTGCCATTCTAACATAGCTCTGACTAATTGTTTATGATCATTGTTGAAATGGAGAGTGACCACAATCTTAAGCACATTCTAAATATCTGTTAGAAACAGGCTAGATATGAGAATTGGTCTGTATTTAGTGGGTAAAACTTTCCCATCCAATATGGCCAACTTCCCTGTCCCTGGTTAAACAAAAGCATCCCAAAGGCATGATGCTGCCACCAACATGTTTCACGGTGTGTACGGTAATGACCAGTGTCAGTTTTTCTGAGAAGTATTAAGATGGCGTTAAAAGGAGCAGGAAGGCTTCTCAACAAGTCCGTTACGAAGTGAGCATTAGTTTGGAGATCCCTGCCTTACAAGACTTGTGACAAACTTTAAAAAGTACAATTTACAAGTTTTCTTTTTTACTATGGCTTTCCTCTTCCTATTCGTCCATAACTGACAGTGACTAATAGTTGTTCTGTCACCAGATTCTTCCACCTGAGCTCTCAATCCTTGCAGCTCCCCTATAGTCACCACAGGCATCTTAGGTGCTTCTCTGATTATTGCTCTCGTTATCTGGCCTGTTAGTTTACGTGGACAGCCATGTAAGTTTGCAGTTTTGCAATGCTGTTTCGTTGGACGATGGAGTGCTGTTGGATGTTCAATGCTTGGGATATTGTTTCATATCCTAACCCTACTTTAAACTTCACAACTTTGAACCTGACCTGTCTGCTTTGTTCTTTGGATTTCATGATGCTGTTTGTTTCCTAATGTTCTCAAATGAACCTCTGAGGCCCTCACAGAACAGCTGTATTTATATGGACAATAAATTGCGCACACATAGTTACCAGATTAAAGGCTGCCAAACACATATGTACACCAACTTTTCAGATTGTAACCGATTTTTTAAAGCATTTATCAATTTAAATCCACTTAATAGTTATACTCTACATTGTGTTGGTCTTTTATATAAGATCCCTCCCACATAACGTTTGTGGTAATGTGACACAATATGACAAAGTTCAAGGCTTATGAATACTTTTGAATGTTGCTTTACACAAACACAAACTCGCACACACACATACGGAGGCAGCCTTTCAGAACTGAGCAATCTGGCCTGACATCAAAGTAGCAAGTAGTTTTAGAGTGTAATGAGTGCCAGTCCTCAGTATTACCCTTCACATTCAGCACGTAGCAACCTCATGTACTCAGCATATTTCCATATCTTAATTCTATCTCGAATCGTAACATTTTGAACATTTACGTAAATGTCTAAAGGTATTTACTGGAAACAATTAATGAAAAGTATGATTGACAGGTAAATTTAGATAGTAGATGGACTGCACAGGGTCAAAGAGTAGCAAAGAGACTGGGAAGCTTGCAGACATGAGGAAAGTGGAGAGTGTCCCTCTCCTTTGCATAAGTATATTTACCTTAGGATTTTTAACCAGAGTGAAACAAATTCTCCACTATATTTCATCGGGGCAGTCATGTGAAGTAGGACTCACTGAGAGACACTGAATGGTTCATTATATGCATGTTTACAAAGTTATACAAGGTCTCGGGCCTTGAAAGGAAAATTACTGAGAGAAGAGAGAGCGGTACAGCAGATTTGGACGTAACTAACTGCATCACAGTGCCTCAAACTTAAATAAAAAATTATTCTCATTTTGGGCTTAACAGATGGCATGTGTTCTCAGTTTCACCCACACACTGTTGTCAGCCACCCCCTCTTGGTTCCTTTTGTTCTGCCTTTTTAAGCACAAGTAAAAGAACAAAAAGTTGTGGGATTTGAAGATGAAAAGGAAAAGGGGGATGACAAGCTAGGGACTGCCTGTGTATTAATAAATCAGTGCATGAAAAGACAAAGATTGTAAGGATTTTATCACTTCTGATCAAATTAAATTTCAAAAGTTAGCATTGGGTTGGTAGATTATGGATTGTAAGTATAATTTGAATGCACAAACAGAAGAAGCAGGAGTAGTGGACAAAGGAATAAACAAACAGAGTTTAGCAAATTACCAAAAGCTGCATTTAAACTCAATCACCAGATGATCAAAGTTTAACAACATATCTATAAAGAAATCAACATTTTCACATAAATCTGGATTTCATGTGATCTTCAAACAGACTTTTACTCTGTTTATGTAGATGGCAAAATCAAAAGGCTTTCTGCTTTTGAAAGTGGTAGAACTGTTGAGATTCATAAAGCAAGGTGTTTTGCGTAAGTCTACAGGCATTTTAAATTGTTTCAAAGATCCTGAAGATGTCCTGTGATTGACTGGCAACCTGTCCAGCGTGCACCCACCCCCTGTTACACCGTCTGCGAGAAATAGGGACCAGTCCAACGGTATCCACAAGGATATACTGGGATAGACAATAGAGCTTTTTGCTTCAGTATAACAGTAGAGCTTCTTCCGGGGATGGATGACAACAGAAGTTTATTAAAAAATTGGATACAAATTCCAGATGGTGGATGCCCCTCATGATGGCATCTTCAACACATGGAGCAATGCTCCCTTCAGCCTTCTGGAAACACTGGAATCTAGCCTGCCTAAAGTAACTTTTAAAGTCATCAACAAGAAGGGTGATCTTTTAGTTCTGTTTTGAGGACTGTTTGGCTTGTTCTCTTGATCAACTAAAGAACAACAAGAGTTTTATCCACTCAATTTTTTTCTCTTGCACCTGTTTCTTCTTTTTGTTTTTGAATCTCAACTCAGGTTTATGATCAAGCAGCATGAAATGCAAATTCTAGTAACTTTTACCCTGGTCTTAACATGTTAATCAGCAATGTATATCTCAGAAACAAAGCAATGAGGAAAAATGAGATGATGGGGAAGGGAAAGAGTGAGGAAGGATATCAGTATGCGAGCCTGAGCAGCAAGGGAAGTCCGTAAGACAGAGAAGGGATATCCTGCCTCACCGCCTCACCACTCCTCCGACGTTTGCTTGTGTCCGCAAACATGCAAATACATGGGGGTCCACAGGACACAAAGACAAACAACACACTATGACACACGCCTTCACATGGGACCACTCTCAGTGACACATGCTTGGACCACCCTGACACAATGACATAGTTTTAATGTCCTGTTTACACACAAAACACTTAAAACGGCAATCTGGTTGATGCATACAGTACGTGATTTCCTCCACTGGGGTAGAATAATATGCTTAAATAGGAAAGGGTCTTTTTTTTGCGGTTTCACTGACCATGACGACAAGCTCCATGAGTCACTGGCTTAAGCATTTCAGCAATCCAGCTTTCAGTGACAAAAGTGAGACTGCATCAGTTATACAAGCAGCCAACTCTGGAGGCACAAATGTTAATCTTGTAAAAAACACCATTCTCTCCCTCTGGGCGGATGGGACATACTCATCATGAGTCACACGCCAGCTGAGAGCCGAAAAAACATCAGTTGACACCCAGAGAGGATGGTGACGGATACTTATTCGTGCCTTAAGTGTTTATTTAAAAAAAAAAAGTTATTTGTAGATGCTCCCTTGCCAAAACCCTAGTGTTGACATTCTTAGTACACTTCCCAGGAGTATCCCACAATGCTCTGCTATAGACGGGTGTTTCCTGGTTACAGCGTTGTGTGCATGCAGTGCCGATGGATCTGTAAGTATATTAAAACTATGTGCATTTGGGCTTTTTTCATTAAAATGGACACATATTCTGGCACATGAATGTGCTTCGTCATGGGTTATTAATTTGACAGAGAGAAGCCTTTGTGACCTTATTTCTGAGTGTCTTTCTGTGTGTCCCACAGTGAGAGGTTACACACATGAATGACTTAATTATACTCCTTCGATTGGGAGCCATTCCACAGGTCAAGAAAGATCCTGAGTTTGTAATCATTCACGTATTCCTCAATTCACCCATCTCCCTGCATTCTTTTCTACTTCATTTCCTGCTCTGTCATGCAGTTGTGCATTAACCCTTGCTTCCAATATAATAAGAAAAGTCCCTGGGGGAAAGGCTTGCAAAAAGACAGAAGCAGAGGTGGAGATAAGACGATATTGGAGCTATGTGGTGGTGGTGGATAAACGCTACACTGTGGGAGCCCTTTCTTTTGTGTTCGATATATTGATGCTCTACTTGAACTCAGAAATCAGATTTTCCAACGACCCAGTGTGAAACACCGCAAGATGCCCCCGCTGAATTCCGATTTCTAGCTAGAAAGGTTGGAGGTCACCAAGCAGCCTGAGTTAGGCATCCAATATGATAGCACCACAATTAGCAGATAAAGCCCATGATTTGCAAACTGGACCACAATCGCTTCTTCTCTCTCTTATGCTCGTACCAACCTGTGATAACAGAGCAACCTGAATGGAGAGCCATATCACCCATACCGCCTCAGTATCTCTAATTACATTGTCACGCAGAAGCTCATGTCTAAATTGTGCACATTTAATTTCATTTGTGTAATTTAAAATCAGACATTGTGATACTTTTGGCTATATTTTTAACTTTAGTGCAACTGTAACTCTGGCTTTGCTGAAGCTTGACTACAGAACTTCTGAAAGGTCAAAGCTTGGGTCAAACATGGAGCAGGGAATGACATCAAACCGTAAACAGTGATTACGCCTGGTGATAAGTGATGAGATTATCTTATATATTCTCATGTCTGATCATCAGCAGAAAGCTAAACCAATCATCACTGACCAATGCTAACACAGCATCTGTCTCCCAAAGTGGATTATGAACTGTCCAAGAGAAGAGGCGGTCATGGATTGTGAAGCGATATTCAATAGACTGTGCAGGCGCATTAACAACATGGCACCAAAATGTATGAACTGTAAGTTCATACATTTTGTTTTCAGTTTTAGTAGTTGTCTGCATTGTGTGCGTTTGTAAGAGAGCTATACAGACTGACAGACCTTTAGAGTGTCCGTAGGGATGTTTGGGCCATTCCCTTGCTGGGAGATGAATAATTATACCGAGTCCACATCACATTTATCTTTTCAAACACCATATGTGAGCTGCCACACATCAGCACACGTATACACTCATCCAGAGGTACAAACCTACCCTCAAATACACTGCTCCAGAGAGAGGCGAGGTCAGAAGGTCTGTGCTCTAATTGAAAGACCACATGGTGCCACAATCTCATTTAAGGTTCAGATCTTCATTAAAGTCTCAGATGGACACGCTGATAATATTACCCCTGGTTGAATCTATGTGAATGCAATCTTATGGAAAACAGAACCTGTAAGGATAATAACTAATATTCAGCAGGGAGAACCATTGAAAATATTTCATTATTTGTTTTAAAAGTACTGAACTACATGTTCATTTTAATGCACACTTGTGCTGTTTTTCACTCTGACGTCTGTGCACAAAATGAGAACCATTAACCCACTGTTCCTTGGTGTACTTCTTTCCATCTCTCACCCCTCTGACTTCCCTAAACTCTGTACCCTTCAACCTATTTCCCTCCATTCCCCACAATCTAAATTACAGTGATTATGATGTCAGTCCACCCTCCGTATAAATGCATCTTCAGAGGACTTTAACACTTCAGTTCTGTTTCTAACCCCTGCTAGGGACCAATTACAAGGCCACAATCAACGCCCAAAACCAGCCCCCATCCCACACCCTCTTCACAACCAGCTGGTAGAAACCTCAAAGAAGGTTTTATATGTCTTAATTACCAGCAGTGCGAGTTGGGTAGCTAGCTGTATACTGACAGAATTTATACAACAGGAGTGTTTACACAATAATGATATGAATCCTAATAACTGATGTCTGGATGTTAAACAAGACAATACAAAAAATTTATCTATGAAGAAAAAAGTAATCATTGCCAACATGGAAATAAAAGTTACTCTTTTCTTTGGACTAACGCATTAACCTATCAATATACATATCCCTGTGGAGGACAAATCCTGCCGTAATTAAGAATACATCTAGAAATAAATAAATAGCTCAATAAAATAATTAGTGGGCCAAAAAGTAGATAGAAATGTATATTAGCGCCCCATTAAATGCAATAAATGTCAGTCAGTCATTTTCTACCGCTTATTCCATAGTGGGTCACAGGGAAGCTGGTGCCTATCTCGAGCAGTCTACGGGCGAGAGGAAGGGTACACCCTGGACAGGTCGCCAGTCCGTCACAGGGCAACACACAAACAACCATGCACACACTCATTCATACACCTAAGGCCCCCGGCCAGGAATCAAACCCAGGTCCTTCTTGCTGCAAGGCAACAGTGCTACCAACTGCGCCACCGTACAGACCCTGCAATAAATGTATTCAATGCAATAAATGTATTCAATAATTAACTGTTTAATCAGATATAAACATATATTTCTATTTTCAACCTATTTATTTCAACCTCTAATTTTCAAATCATTAATTTTTTTAACTGCATTTTTCCTTGGTTTGTTTAATGCAAGTGCATTTCTTGCTGTTTAATTTTTTGTAGCCCTTTTACATCTTTCATATTTATTACCACCCAAAGTAGTAGAGAAAAAGAAGGGTAAAGTGAATACAAGATAACACCCAAGAAGTCTGCTTCTACGCCTGCACAAAGAAAGAGAAGAAACAACAAACACATAAATAAAGTCACTGAAAAGTACACAGTACTTATTTATACAAGATGTATTTAGTGACAACAGCAGCTCAATATAGAGTAGATCTGTGTATCTGTAAACACCTGAATCCAAACAACTGTAGGCATATGTGTGAGCGCACTTGTGTATCTAAGCTTTCTTCATAAGAATTTTCAATAGCGGTATGAGGAGCCTCCAGTCTCCTAGGGCCCAAGGCAGACACGGAGGAAATCAGATCCACAGCAGAGGCCCAAGGATGGTTTTTGTCCTTAGGAGTTCAGTTTGTATAGATGTCACTATATTTCATGTGAGACTTCCACTTTTTTTTCTTTAAAAAGATTATTTATATGGTGAATAATATTGGCCATATTTACCAGGCTTTATTTTTGAAAAAGGTATATCTGAATATTATTCAGGAATTATCACTATAAATGTTTAAAGACCCAAATTTAAAGTTGAAGTTCTTAAAATATGTTTCCTCTGTTTAGATGGTGAACAGTCTGTGAAGGAGCCATGCTTTGATTTTGAAAGCGGGTCTGTAAGCATGAATGTCTCATAGTACTTTGGCAAACTAAAGCATTCTCTGAGAGTCAACAGGATACAGTAAACTATCCCAACTAAAAGCACTATCTACCACCAACTCCAAAACAAGCCTAACTTCCTTAGCAACAAGATGACGGAAGTTAGCCGTTTCTGCTAGCTCAATTTCAGAACCAGGCAGGCAGCCATAATAAGACTCAGCAGCTATTTCCTATAGGCTTGACCACGACCAATAGGAGAGAAGTTGAGGCGGTGACGCTGTTCTATCAACCATCTCTGTCGCGGTCCTTTTGTTTTAATATTACCAGCTGCAGGCTGAGACGGAAAAGACAATATAGCAACCAAGAAATGTAAAAAAGACAGACGGAAATAAATAGGCTCATGGAAATCTGTCAGTCAGTCAGTCATTTTCTACCGCTTAATCCATAGTGGGTCGCGGGGGAGCTGGTGCCTATCTCCAGCAATCTATGGGCAAGAGGCGGGGTACACCCTGGACAGGTCGCCAGTCCGTCGCAGGGTAACAGACAAACAACCATGCACACTCATTCATACACCTAAGGGCAATTTAGATTGACCAATTAACCTAACAGGCATGTCTTTGGACTGTGGGAGGAAGCCGGAGTACCCGGTGAGAACCCACGCATGCACGGGGAGAACATGCAAANCCATGCACACTCATTCATACACCTAAGGGCAATTTAGATTGACCAATTAACCTAACAGGCATGTCTTTGGACTGTGGGAGGAAGCCGGAGTACCCGGTGAGAACCCACGCATGTACGGGGAGAACATGCAAACTCCATGCAGAAAGAATCAAACCCAGGACTTTCTTGCTGCAAGGCAACAGTGCTACCAACTGCACCACTGTGCAGCCTGGAAATCTGTTGGGTAAAAAAAATTAAACAGGTATACATCAGAGGAGATAATATATCAGTGTATAAAAATTAAAAGGACAAATTATTTATTTCTGAGGGAAAGAAACATGTTTTAAATATGTTTGGTTGGTAATAAATATGAACGAAATAAAAGGGCAAGAAATTCACTTGCAGAAAAAAACAAAGGAAATTTAGTTAAAAAAAAATAAACATTTTGAAAATTAGTATTTTAAATAAAACTAGTGTAATAAAATAAAAAATATATATTTATCTCTGATTAATTGATCAATTATTGAATAACTCTTTTTCTTTTTATCATTTTGTTGCATTTAATGGCACACTAATTTACATTTCCAGCTACATTTTGGCCCAGTAATTATTTTATTGAGTCATTTATTTATTTCTGTATATTTTCTTAATTATGGCAGGATTGGTCCCACCATAATTGGTAGGTGTGTTTCTCTGCCTTTTTAATCATCACTCTCATTCTGCATTCCTGTTTTTACTCTCCAGGCTAAAATAAACAAGTTATGAGTGAAAAAGAATTTGATGAATCAGTCTAAACAAAGTACATGACTTTAATCTTTTGCTACCAATAAAAAGGGACAGCTGTGTAATTTGAGTGACAAAAATGTATATTCAAAGATGTGTTAAATTTAAAGACATTTTAAAGAGAAATTTATTATGAACAAAAGAAAAAAAAAAACATCCATCCATCTTCTATATCCACTTCCTCTGTACTAGGTCGCGGGGGAGCTGGTGCCTATCTCCAGCAGTCTATGGATGAGAGGCAGGGTACACCCTGGATAGGTCACCAGTTCATCACAGGGCAACAGAGAAACACACAGGACAAACCACCATGCATACATCCATTCATACCTAAGGGCAATTTAGAGAGACCAGTTAACCAATGGTGGTGTTTTTGGAGTGTAGGAGGAAGCTGGAGTACCTGGAGAGGACCCAGGCATGTACGTAGAGAACGTGCAAAACATGGATGGTCATAGAGGCATGAAAACATTCAACAATAGGTAGGCTATGGCATACAAACAATTATTATGTGGTACTAAGGGGCCAATAGTATACCATGAAAATAACTCTGACACCATTAAACCCTCCATTTCTGCTACCTGTGCGACCCCTTCTCTTTTCCAATGGTTATAATCAGTCTGACAGAGAGAGGGACCCCCAATCCTTGTGGTTTTTAGTATAACAATGGCCACTAGTGGGCTCTACATGGACAAACTTTATCAGTTTATTATTTTACTTAGTACCCCTACACATAGCCCATTCTAAAATAACTAACACTAGTAGTTTAATGTAACCTCCCCAACAACCCTACACCATTCCAAACCCTTTGTGAAGTGCCTTGAGATGACATGTGTTGTGAATTAACAGTGAAATGCAATGACAATAAATAAATAAATTGCCGCTATATAAATAAAACTGAATTGAATTGAATTGAATTGAATTGAACCATTAAACCACCACCACCAGCCTAAACTACAAGGGAAGATACAAGGGAGGATTGATCCATGCTTTTAGCCCAAATTAGGACACAACCATCTGAATGTAGCTAAAATGGAGACTCATCAGAAGGTTTTTCCACTCTGTTACTGTACAATTTTGATTAGCCTGTGTGAATTGTAGTGTCAGTTTCCTGTTCTTAGCCAACAGGAGTGTCACCTAGTACTGTCTTCTGCTGCTGTCTTCTGCTCATCTGCTTCAAAGTTTGACGTATGCTGTGTTCAGAAATGATATTCTGCATACCTTGGTGGTAACAAGTGGTTATTGCTTTTGTTGTTTTCTACTAAATGCAGGACAATCGTGATTCTTCAGGTTACAAAACAAGTCTGCCCATTTTCCTCTGACCTCAACAAGGAATTTTCGTTCACACAACCACCACTCACTGAATACTTTTTTTTGGACAATTCTTGTGTGATGATTGTGTGTGAAGCTCCCAGTAGATAGAGCAGTAGTAGTAGATAGTAGAGCAGCCATTTCAGAAATACTCAGGATATCCTGTCTGACACCAGTGACTATTAAAGCATTCAAGGTCATTTAAATCCACTTTCTTCCACATTCTGATGTCTATTTTGAACTTTAGCAACTCGTTTTCATGTTTAAATGCCTAAATACATTAAGATTATTTAAATAATTAATTAATTAAATATGAAAAACTAGAAATAATTCCTTTAATACATGTACTGATGGCCTGGATTTCTAAACATAAAATGCTGTCAACATAGTCTATCTGCATCTGTTTGACTGAATCCACATAAACAACAATGATTCATCTCTAGTTCACTTCTAATAAAGCTATATCTCACAAGGATGTCCTTCTCTGAGTTCAGAAAGCCACCACCCTGAATGTCTGTAGCTGTGGACACACACAATTACTCAATAGGCATGGAAGCGAGACAAAGAGGGGACTTTTTAGGTCAAAATAAGAGTTATATGAGGGAGTGGAAGAGAGTGAGCAAATTCAGAAGAACCCTATTTCCTACCAGTATTGGCCCACATTACCACCACCATTGCCTCACTCATTTTTTCATCCTAACCCCACTCTCCTAATATCTATTCATTAAGAAAATATAGATTCCCCAAAGGCATGTCCTGCAGAGTCTCAAGCTAAGACATAAAGAGAAGCACGAAGTTCAATGGACCAAGAGAAGTATTTTGTTCTTGTTCAGCAGAAGTAAATACAATAAAAAATTTGTTTATTCTGGATTAATATTGTTTTTTACCTGCAGTTAGGTCATCGCAGCACACTTCAATAGATCCAGATGAGCAGTCACTCAGTTCCTCCAGAGAAAAATCACTCTCTTGTATCCTCAGCCTGCCAAACACATAACCGTTGCACATTTCTGTTACTGAACATGCAAATTCATTCAAAACTGTTGATTACAATTAAATGCACAAGTTATTCTTTATGTTGGAAGAATTATTTTTTTTTTACATTTCCCTCTACATTTAAGGCAATCATTTCGAAACGTCTGTATATTGACTGAATCGTTTTTTGTTGTTTTTTTTTTGGTGTTTCTCTAAAACAAGAAACCACTTCATTGTAAATGACAGATACAGACATTGAGCCTCTTACAAAAGTAAAATGTGTATTTTGCTTTATCGCATATTACAAGAATACTCATTTGAGAGAAAACACAAATCTGAGTCAGGCCTGAGGCTGTCATGAGGGCAATATGAGCTCTGCTTGAGAAAAGTGAAAGTGTGTGTTTATGCAAGAGCAAAAATGCATCTCTGGAGGAGATTCAGGTGAATTAAATTAGCCTGAAATCACTGATCAAACCACAGACTATAGTCTGAATTTTTCCACATAGATGTCAGCATGTATTTATATACAGTACAGAGCAAACGTTTGGACACATCTTGTCATTCACAGAGTTGTCTTTATTTTCATGACTATGAATATTGTAGCTTCACACTGAAGGCATCAAAACTATGAATTAACACATGTGGAATTATATACTGAACAAAAAAGTGTGAAACAACTGAAAATATGTCT
>JAHUTJ010074649.1:0-25499 GCA_036250325.1 Characodon lateralis
TATAATTCCACATGTGTTAATTCATAGTTTTGATGCCTTCAGTGTGAAGCTACAATATTCATAGTCATGAAAATAAAGAAAACTCTTTGAATGAGAAGGTGTGTCCAAACTTTTGGTCTGTACTATATATTTTTACAAAACGGCTCCTGATGTGTTTATGTATTTTCCCAATGCTTAATATATCTATGTCAGCAAATTCAGACTATGTGAAGCAGGGTGGTTAAAAATTAAGCAGAAGGCAGATTTAGTTGCTATTTGGATATAAACTGTCAGACTTGGAAAATTATTCTTCCTGTCTGTTTTATAGGTCTGTCTTTAAAAACATGACACAGGATGCTGTCTCTCATTTATTGAGGTTTTTCCTTTTGTTTAAATATTTTCCTTTTGGTGCCTTTCTGAATTATTCAATCCTCATAACTCTTGATTTAACCGCTTCCCCACACTCTAGGACCAGTGACTGCTTAAAGCTTCCTGTGGTGAGATGGTCGTTAATGTTGAGCAAACTTTGATTCATTGCTGGACCCCTGGTGCTGGTATGACCTTCTCAGTCCACAAGGGAAAGCACACTTGACCTTTGCATCCAAAGTCACCATTAAATAAGCAACATTCCTCTGAAATTGACCAAATTATTAAAATCTTTCAACCTGACCTAAAGGGTACTTTGACATTTTTAATGTTAGATTTTGTGAAAAGCTTTTATCATCTGAGGCAGAAAGCATTCTTAGTTTGGAGAAACAAAGGGAGGCTCCGACTGCAGAGTCAAGTTAATACTTTGTCACACAGAGGTCAGTTTAACAGTGAACTCATTCCATTTTAAAACATTAACCATCCATATTGTGGCTCCACAACATAAAATCAGAATCTAACATTAACAGCTTTTCATGCAAATATTTTCTAAACCTTTTACGCTCCTTTTCTTATTCACATAAGTCATTTGCATTGAAAACAGTGATAATTTACACTCAATGATTTTCATTGTACAACATGCTTTTCCTGAAGTTGTTGGAGTGTCCCTACTCTCGCTAGCTTTTAGCTCAACTCACTGTTCAAAACTTTCGTTTCTCCATACGGAGACATTTTTGAGTGCTGCCTACCAGAGGGAATATACTAACTCCAGAAACCCCACTAATAACCCCAATTAATGAAATCATTGCTGGAGTGGATATACCAAACAATTTTAGTGGCCATTTAATTATTTTTGTGTATCCTAATCAAGCCAAAAGCCATGCAGCTATAATCATAGCTAAAAGTGGCTCTATTGAGTATTGATGTAGGTGGGTCATCCTTTTCAGATATTTATTGGTGAAAACATTTGTAAACCATTTATCATTTTCCTTCCACTTCACAATTATTAATCCACTTCACTCTACTTTGCCTGGTCTATCACATAAAATCCCCCAAAGTAAATGGAGTTTTTGGATGTGATTTGGCAAAATGGGCGAGATGCAACTCTAGTGTTGTTACACTTGATAAAGCCAAACATTAGATTTAAATAATTATTCGGAAAAAAAATGTACTAGTAGTGCTAAAATCATTACCAGCATCATTTAGCAGCAATGGTTATTTACAAAAAAAAAAAAGATATTTTAAAGCTCACGATTTTACCCTGTGTCAGGGGCAGTTGTAGGTTGATTGACATAAGATGCGATATTGATTTAATTAAATCCAACCATCAGCACTGTAGCAAATTACAGAAATATAATATTATGGACATGACAAAAAGCCCATCTGGCAATAAGGAGTGTTTTACTTTCAGAGAAAAACAAATTAGCAAATTAGCCATTTTTGGGCATTAGTACACCAATCTCTTTTGGTTGCCACACTTTTTTGATTGCCGTATAACCTTTCAAACAATCACTGGGATTGTGTAGATAACCCAATGCGACTGTCTGTGTGTGTTATTAGTTTTTGAGATCTGGCAGCTATAAATTTGATCATCCTTTGTTCTGTTGGTTCTTAACAAGCTCCGGCTCTGTGCTTGTTATGAACCCTTAGCAGATGGTGTGAGTGAAGACTGTTGCTGATAAACCAGCCAGAGAAGCCTTGGTGAATCAAAATCAACACTGGAAACAACAAGTAAAATATGCTCCATTTGTACACAAATGAAATTAAGAAATTAACCTTCTTTATTAATTTTGCATGAAGAGAATTGGTAATGTGCCAGTTTAAAGTTACATTAGGGTGTCAGACTATTAAGAATCATTCAGCTTTTGAACCCCTCATTAATACAATCAAAGCTGTGTCCCTCAGCCTGACTGACAAAAGACGTCCTCTAATTAGTAAACCCATCACAGATGACTTGTCCTTCCTGTTCCAAAACCACAAAAATCAAAACAAGATGGGGAATAAAACAAAAACTAATGAGCCACAAAACTTTCAAATAATGGAGACAACCAGAGGGGTTCAAGAACCTGAGGAACTAACAGACTGCTAACAAGGACAAGTGTTGAAGGAGAGTTGTCACTTTGTCAGTCACACACCACAGACATCGTATTGCTAATTTGTATTCGGTTGAAGAACATGCCGGGGAAAAAAAACTACTGAGCTTTGTTTTTGTTTTTGTTCTGTATTTCAGTCCATAAATAAAAATAGGCATGGGTCGGTTACTAATAACAAGCTCTACCATGGTTTTAAAACGTTACGGTTATAAAACCAAAGGTTAAAGTCCTCTTAATCAGGTTTAAACAAAGTAACACAGTGCTCCCCCTTCCACACCTTTTGCAATTAACAATAAACATTTAAAAGCTACTACTAAATTAAAGGCATATTTATTCAAGATTTTGAGAAGTAAGTGTATCATAATCAAAAAAATATTACTGCTCTAATGATTGATGGTCTATTAGCACATGTGGGAAGAGTTGCTCTTCTGTTTTTAAATAAAGGTTTAGATTGTGTTTGTATTTTTCTGTTAATGTTTGATTTAAATGCCTTGATACTTGAATTACCTTCAGAAAAAATCCTGAAAAGTCAGTTAGTTGATCCCTACGAACATAATTACATTTTAAAATAAATGCTAATAGAAAATGTTTGGAGTAATTGTTCTTAGGGTTTTACCCTTATTTAACGGGTTTATTTGCAATGTTTGTATAAAATGTTATAGGGGATAAAAAGAGGGGTAATTAGGGTAATTATTTTTGAAGACTGGTAAACTGACTAAACTGAACTCCCAAC
The DNA here is from genome assembly GCA_036250325.1 of Characodon lateralis. Classification (NCBI taxonomy): domain Eukaryota; kingdom Metazoa; phylum Chordata; class Actinopteri; order Cyprinodontiformes; family Goodeidae; genus Characodon; species Characodon lateralis. Next base: position 3,172 of record JAHUTJ010074649.1, read on the forward strand.
ACCTGTTGGAGTTACACTGTCTGACTTTATGCTATGCGGCTGTGATCTCACAAATTTGAGTTTTCTCTAACAATCAGGTGTTTTCCTTTCATAACAATAACTTTCACTGTGAAAAAGAGACTACATTGGCTGCAAAAAGTCATGTCTGTATCATGTAACCTGTGATGTGCTCATATCCCTAGCTGTATGGGGAAGCTACATTGTTAACACTACACACAAAATTGTGAAGCAGGAGAACAACTTTCTGAAGGTTTTGTCCTCACAGGATTAGCTGAAACAGCACTGAAATATATTACAAGTCAAAATAAAGTCAAACATTAACATGGCGATTTCAGCAAACTGCTCCACATGAGCAGGAGCAAGACCTGAGTTTACTGAGTTACTGAAGAGTGTAGCTGAATGTGTGCAGGCACAAATATTTTCATAAAAATATTGTCTTGCAGAAATTTCTGTTGGGACACAAGATGTATTGTTGGGAAGAAACACAGTTTGAGATCTATTGCTTGTTCTCATCAGGAGCCCTTAAAAAACATAACCTGTTCTCAAAGGACTTAGCCTACTCTTTACCAAATATTACCTAACTGCAGAAGATGTGAATATAACAGATACACAGTGTTAAATTAATACCTGTCCCTCACAAGCTTTTTTCCAATCTGCTAAAACCTATTCAGTTATGGAAGGCTATTCAGTAACTATTTTGGGATTAAGATGCCAGAATAGAGTCAAAGAGGAGATTTCAGCAACACATTGCATCTCATGAACAGAGAACAGTTAAGCTTTTGAATAAAACTCATGTTTTCACTGTTACCTATACATATATGTAGGATGGTGAGACTTGGAGAATGATAGTTAGGTTGCAGGAGTTAGATATAAGTATGTTAAATTTGCATTTAGTATATTTAGAGGTAAAGAACAAATTTGATTGAACACAAAACAACCACTCTGTGTGTGTCCAGTGAGTGTGTATCAGCACCTCGTCCTGGCTGCCTTCGCGTAGGTTGTAGGTGAGGTTGTTGTGGATGTCGGTGGTGAACACGTTGGCATACTCAGGGTAGAGTTCCAGCACCTCTCTCAGGCCACGCACACTAATGTACTGGAGATCACAATAGGTGAGTGCCTTCACATCCGCATTTGTCTTTATCACCTGCTCAGTTCCAGGCAGGTCGGACCCGATTAAGTCCCCTTTTCCTAAAATCCCAAACATTGACAATTACTTCCCTGCTTTAATTTATAGCCAATAAACACTTCAAGCATATTTCTTCATCGGTTTGTCATTAAACAGACCTAATATAGCCAGCACCATGCTGTCCTTCAACACCTCCAGGGAACCCGAGCAGACAAAGTAGTTGGCATGCAGAGCGTCACCCTGACGGATCAGGTACTCCCCAGGTACACAGAAAGAGGTCTTAATGTGGAGGGAGAGTGAGCGCAGGCAGCCACGACTGGCCCCCTTAAAAACCGGCAGCTGAAGGATGTCCTTATTCAAATGCATGGCGATGTCGGCCCGGAGCTCATCCGGGAAGTCATGCAGGAGCTGGGGACATTTGATGTAATGAGGTGTAGAGTTGTCGGAATATTTTAGATCAGTTGATGGCATGAAAAGATTGGGAGGGGATTTCGCAAAAAAGACATCATTATCTTGAAGTCATTTAAGGACATCATCATATAAAAACAAAATAAACTCCTACCTCGTTGGCATCTATGCCATTGTTGACAGACCATGTGGTCTGGAAGTACTCCACCATCCGCTGTTTAAGCTGCTGGGGCAGACGGTGAACACGGATAAAGTCCTTCAGGTCGTTCATACGCGTATGGTAGAGAGAACGACGTGAGTACATGCGTTGGATGATGGCCGTCACATTACCAAAGACGACAGCGTGCATCAGAGCTGTGATAGATGGGGGCAAAGAGCATAAGAGACAGTAATGAAAATGGTCTGGCTGAGATACACGAACAGGTAAACAAATAGTCACTGTTTGGTTGAAGTCAACCATTTCCTTTATATGACACATTAACCACGAGGTAAGCTGGTACACAACAAAATGCAATTCTACAACTTTAGAAATAACAAGTATAACCTAAAGGAAAGTGAAAAAATAGGCACAGAAATGAAAAAAAGACCATAAACTAAACAGAAAAAACACAATCCTCACTGAATCACTTTTTTTAATGTATGTGTTTTATTATCTTTAGCTTCTTATTTTCCATTTTATGTACAACCAATGATGAGGAAAAACAACTTTTCTTTGTGGGGCTGCATGCAAGTTCAGATAGACAGCAAATCCAATAACAGCAGAAAAATGCTTCATGCAAACAGTGGATATACAAATTATTCCCACCCTTGTTAAAATGCAAGGATTTTATGGTGTAAAAAGCATGAGACTATAAGTAAGTGTAATGTGACATGTATCCTGTGCAATTCAACTAAAAGCAAATTAATTTGTAAGACAAACATATATATAAAAAATGAAAAAGCTGTAGTAACCTAGCTGGAACAGTGTGCATACCTTTAAACCGAGGGTGCCCTGATCCAGTCCTTGAGAGCTACTATGCTGCAACCTTTATATGCATCCCTTCTCAAACAAACCTGAATCTCTTTCCTCATCAGCATGTCATTGACCTTGGCAGAGGCCTTGTGAGTAGTTATTCATTTGATGCAGGTGTGGACATCTCCTGTCCACAGCCCTTAGATTTAATTCTTAACACAGGCATGACTGTTCGTAAAACTTAATCAGTTTCCATTGAAGTCATTCTTTTGTTGATTTCTATTGACTCACAATGATGCTCAAAAATAAAACCTTGAACTTTCTAGCAGAGACAATAGGTCTAGTTCAGGGGTACCCAAGCCCAGTCCTTGAGAGCTACTATTCTGCAACTGTTGGATGTATCGCTTTTCCACTGTACCAGGACAAAATGGCTAATTCCCTCATCCGCCTATCATTCAGTGCTGCAGAGGCCTGGTAACGAGTCAAGTCAGCAAGGATGCATCCAAATGTTACAGGATTGTAGCTCTCGAGGACTGGATCAGGGCACCCCAGTTCATTCTCAAGAAAAGTAACCCCAGATTATGATGCTGTCTCCACCATATTTCATTGTATGCTCTAACTTTGATGGGCTCAGTTGTTTTTGTGTCAAACGTATCTTTTGAAGTTGTGGTCTCAATGTTCGAGTTGGATTTTATCAGATTGCACAACATTCTCTCACAAGGTTATGGGAGCTTGTCCCTAGGGCTGGACATTTTATTTGGGGGAAAAGGCTTCAGTCTTACAACCATACTACTCGGTCCACACATATGGACTACACAGCGACCGATGCCCCATGCAGAACACAACCAGTACTTGCTGGAAATATTTGCAGCGGCTTCATCGTCAGGCTCATAGCAGGCACCACGACCACTTACAGTCAGAGGAATATCCAGTTTTACTATTGTCACTCTTGTTCCATATTTTCTCCAATTACTCATGGCTGTCATTACTATGCCGTGAGAAAATGTCAAGAAGACGTTACTTGGACAACTGAGCTCTTTTTAGATTAATCAGATTCCTGATATCTGCAGGTATGTACCAAAGAAGCCTGAATGCTGGGTGCTTCTGCAAATTATTCAAGTGTCACTTATGCTATCAGGCGGTTGCAGTTTTTTATATATTTTTCTATCAGAAATATTTTGTTCTTTTTCTACTGAATTGTACAGGATAAATGTCTGATTGAAGGTTTTGACCAGATGGTGTGGATTTATTATACCACTGTCTGTCCCTACCTGTGGCAGCATTAGCAAACGTTTGCTATGTTGGCTGTTAATTGCCAGTATTAAACAATACCTTCCAATGAATCAATTTAGAACTGTTTATATGACTTTAAACTACTTACAAATTGATAATAAAAATGAACTACACGGTTAAGACGGTGAAACTCAATAAACAATCTACTTAGTGTCATAGTCCGAGGTTGTTGTGGACCAAAGTGCAGAGGCAGGTGAGAAGACGGCATGTCGAGTCTAACGATGATTTATTAAAGTCAAACTCCGGCTTAACAGAAGGCAGGCAGGCAGGTTGTAACAGAGTCCAGGTCTGACACAGTAACAACGATCAACAGGGAAGTTGACGAAACAAACCAGCGGGGAACTAAGAAAACAGACCAACTCATATACAGAGGGAAATGAGTGTGGAACAATAGGCAGGTAATCAATGGAACAGGAGACAGGTGTGACATGGCAAGCAGGGAGGCTGAAGGACAAGTGAAACTAATTACAAATCTAAACCATGGAAGAAGGGACTAAATAACAAACTCAGAGAAACAGATCTAAGAAAACTATAAAAACCTGGAAAATAAGAACTAACAAAGTAACTTGAAGACAGGAAGACCCAACTGAAAAGTAAACAAACACAAAACCACAACAAAGTCCAAAATGGCAGATCCTGACACTAAGTCTTTTTTTGATTCCTAAACGTAATTTTAAACAGCTGCTTTTCAAACTTCCTGTAGTGTCTAGGTGTGCTGCAATACTTACAATTGCCTATACATAAACAGGAAAAAGCGTAGATTCAGTTGTACCCATTTTTACATCCTAAATCACAGCAATACAGCTAAAACTTTTGTAGAGCCCACCAGCTACCACGGCATCAATAAAATCTCTTTCAGACTTTAATTTTAACGTTTAGTAGTAAATAAATTATTAAATCAACTTAATAGCAGAATGTATTTTGTTTGACCATCAAATTATTCACCTAACATAATTATTAAATAGAAAAAGCAATAAATGAATTTTGGCAGTCAACTACGGAGTACGTTGTTTTAATATAATAACCCCAATGTGGGGTGAATTTATTTTGCTGTGTGTATAAGAAATCGTGGAAAAAATGTTATTAATATACTGATTGATTTGCTGTGATTCACTAATCAACACTCAACATTTAGGGTGCTTTTAAGTTTATCCCCAAACTAAGCCCACCCTCATCTTAAACCCATCGGTCACTCCTAGAGCACACCTTACCGCTGTCTCACTATCCTTGTCAACGTTCTCACTTTCCCATACAGTACCCCAGTTCTTCTGCTGGTATACTGTCATATGTTTTCTCTGACATCTAATAAGAAATGTACTTTTAATAATTTCATGGTTATGCAAGTAATATAATATGAGCTAAAACTTCCCTAAGCTCTTTTTCGGAGATCAAGTAAGTTTTTGTCAACTAGACACGTATACATTTCACTAGTCAGTCATTTGAACCTTTGAACCTTTATTTGCTCATTCATCCATAGAAATATAACACTAAATAATTGCTGTGTTTACGTCATAATTCTTACAGGCAGTAAAATAAACCCATAGTAATCTGCTGGGGAGTTGCACATATTATTGCCACCTCAGCTGAAATAATCTGTTTCTGAAAGATGGTGATTGCATCAAGCTGCATTTTCTAACCCTGCGAAGCCGTTGGACCCAACTCCTGCTGAATTTCTTGGACTGCCATGCAATAGAAAGACAGATCCATGTCGGGACGCCAGAAAAAGTGTGACAACCTGCTCTCAAACATACCACCAATGAGCATGGTGCAGATGGAGAAGATCTTCTCGGCATCGGTGTTGGCACAGACGTTCCCGAAGCCCACACTAGTCAGGCTGCTGAGGGTGAAGTAGAGAGCAGCGATGTAGGAGCTGCGAACCGTCGGGCCGCCCACTGTGCTGTTGATGTACGGAGTCTCCAGACGTTTGCCCAGCTCATGGAGCCATCCTTGGGAGCAAAGCAAAACAGCTTCAAAAAGCTATCCCTCTCTATGTTGGTCAGTAAAGTGTGGGATGTCAATAAAAGGATGGTGAGCGACGCAAAAATCGTTGTCAGCTCCTCTATATGGATATTTGCCAAAATGAGGATATGAACTGTAATAGCAAGCTGGCATTTTAAAACTGGATGGTTACAACGAACCAGTTTTGGGACCAGGACTGATTACTTCTTTTTATTTCTAGGGTTTTATAAAAATCTGACATAATGAAAATAATGTGGTATTCACCAGGTTCTAAAATTATTGAAATCTCACTTCAAGTGCACAAAACGCACAACAGATTCTACACAATCATCATTTTTTAAAGAAAGACAAAGACAAAAGAGACCCATACATGAAAAACGAACTGAACCAATTATTGAACATCGATAAATCATTTCCTGTTTGACTTTATTGTTCTTTCACATTGTTGCAGAGGAATTTTGCTCCAACTTTCCTCATAGACTGCTGCTTTATTGCTTCCATGACCTAGTTTGTTCCAAGGTTTAACGGTAAGATTGATGGCCTCTGTTTGGCTCCAGAATACCTTGGTATACAGAAGAGTTCATGTTGACACAGAGACTGGAATGAGCCTATGTTATGTAGCTGCAAAAGAAGCCCAAATCATCACGACTCTGTCTATCATACCTGACAGTTGATATAAGGTGTGGAAATGCTGTTTGGTTCATCCAGAAGCAACTTTTCAAACGTAACCACTCCTAGCTCCAATTCTACTTTCATGAAACTTAACAATTTAACATGCTAAGTGAGGCATTGTGTGTTTTTGCACTGTTGAGTTCACCTTATAGTTTTAATAATAATAATAGTAAAAAATAATGAGGAGGAGGACAGAATGGTCTGGTAGTAAAGAAATGTACAGGTGGCTGTGCAAATAATATCAAAAGATTAGAGAAAGAATATAAAATCCTACATGTTTTTATTAGGTCTTTTTTAACACAAAGTCCTGCAAAGATGTCTCTCTACTGTTTTATTAGCTTTTGATCTGTTTTAAGACATTTGTCCACCCAGTAGGTGGCAAAACTATTCATAACAAAGCGGGGACAAAACAGTTATCAACTCGCTGTATTGCAAGGAGTGTTTTATGGCATATGTTGGATTTTCAGTAGGGAGAAAAAATATTAAATTAGTGAAAACTCAAAAAAACTTCAGAGTTGATTATTTAAACGTTTGCTTCTCAGGCTTACCTATTTCCCAGGTTTCATTGGTTTCTATTTCTTTGCGACCAATCATGTACCAGATGCAGGCCATCCAGTGCGCCAGCAGGGCGAACACAGACATCAATAAGGTCAGCACCATGGCGCTGTACTGAGAGTAACGATCAAGCTTCTGAAGAAGTCGAAGAAGACGCAGAAGACGGACCGTCTTCAGCAGGTGGACTAAAGAGGTCTAAGCAGAGGATAAAAATTTAAAAAAAATGTCTGTCTCTCTTCCATGTCATTTGTGCTCATAAAAACTTGATTAAATCACTTGGTTAAGCTAAATTTACCATAGAAGGACAGGCAAGGGTTAACTATAGCATTCTGGAGAAGAGCAATGCTGAAAATGCGTTTGTAATACTTACCACTGTGATGTTGAAGGCATAGAGTAGGTCAAAGGGCAAGGCAGCAACCAGGTCCACAAAGAACCAAGTGGTGACATAGTGAATGCAAATGGAGCGTGCCGCATACACCACCTGACCCGACTGACTCACATAGGTGGTACGAAAGTTCAGGATAATATCTGAAATTACAAAGTTGTATGGTAGGGAACCTCACCCTAGTACTGAACGACATGTCATGGTGATTGTTAAAACATTCATAGAAGTGACAGGAGACCCATAAAAATCAAACTGGAGCCTATCACAGCCAATATAAAATCATAACCTGCATGCAGGTATAGTTTAAAGCAGTGGTGTCCACATTTAAAAAAATATATAATAAGGAAAATAACATAAATCACAAAAAAATGACGATCTTTTCTACCCGTTCAACAAAAATGTGAGCAACCAATATTTTCTATTAAACAAAGCAACCAGATTTTTTGCAGGTAATAGTAGATCCAAAACTTTAAAAGGGTTTTGCTGCATTATTTAAAGAAAGGCATCCAGTTTGCTATTTCTCCTGGGCTTAATTAAGAAAAAAAACAAAACATTTATTGTCCTCTCAGTAATAAAAACAGGATTTAGGTCACTCTTTCTTGGAAAATGCTTGCTGTATTTAGCTAAGTTTAATGAATTAATTAAAAACAGACATGGGTGCATCAAAGTCTGCACTAAATAACAATCAATGGATAGATGCAGTTATATTTAATATGAAATTAAAAAGAAAGCACAAAGCATGGTTAACAAATAATCAATACTTTGTGTTGTTTGTCAGTAATAATTTTACCCTAATGACAAATATAAAGTCTCCATCTGCATCTACCACCTGTATAAAATACAATGACTCTAAAAAGTGTATACACCCCTGTAAAAGGTCTTGGTTTTCACATCTACAAATGTGTGACATGATACGTCATTTCCAAACATTTCCACCCTGTAATGTGACATATATCCTATGCAATCCAACTGAAAAAATAACAAAAACAAACCTACTACAGCAGAAGTGTGCACAACATTAAAATAATACTTTTTTGAAGCACATTTCAATTCAAATCCAACATTCAGTCTTCTAGGGTCTTTCAACATCCCACATCTTCACAATATTTGCCCACTGTTCTACAAATCTACAAGATCAAATACATCTTTATCTCTCTCTCTTTTATCATAAATATGCAGTTCTCAAAATATTAAAGAAACACATTTTAATCAGAGTGTAATATCAAGTTAGTTACACTCCTGGATTATTGACCTGGTCAGTCCAGTAATAGAGGGGGCTGTTAATCAGTGTCAGCTGTTTTGGTGTTAATGAAATTAACAACAGGTGCACTAAATGGGGGCAAAAAAGAGACAACCCCCAAAACAGGAATGGTTTTGCAGGTAAAAGCCACAGAATTTTTTTTTTCCTTCTAATTTGTTTGACTGCTTTTCGGTAGTAGCATATAGAGGTTGCAAAAGCAGTCCAACACCACCAGAATGGCACATCAATATGTGCCCGAAGAAGTGATTTGTCTCCCAGCAAAGTCTCAAGAGCATAGTGGAGATTCCAGGAGACAGGTAGTTACTGTGAGAGCTGGAAGAGTCCTTAACTCATCAGCAGGACCGGTATCTGCTCTTCGGCTCAAGGAGGAACAGGATGAGTACTGCCAGTCACCCCAAACGGACTGTGGACAAGAAATGTCCCCACAATCTGATAGATTTGTGGAACAGTGGGCAAATATTGTCAAGATGTGGGATGGACTCCTAGCAGACTGAATGCTGGATTCAAATAAAAATGTGCTTTAACAAAGTATTATTTTAAGGGTGTGCACACTTGTTTTTTTTATTGCATATAATGTTTTCACATGATATATATATTTTTTATAGTTTTTATGAACCACTTCGTTTATGAAATTATATGACATTATAAATTTAGAATCTCATAACAAATCACAAAATTTTACGATTTTCTAATCATTTTAGTTTTCCTGCTCTTACCAGTAATGAACAGCATTTCCACTAAGATGTCACTGACGATGGTGGAGCGAGAAGCAGGGATGGAGTCATCATGTGGAGAGAAGCTGACATTATAAGGTACAGTAACAGCCACATAGAAGGTAGCCAGCAGGATGAGCCAGTCCCAAAGGGCCTTCGATACGCTGTAGTGCAGCAGGATGAAGCGTGACTTCTGCACTGCTGCCACCTTGTACTCTGGTACAGAAGGCTTGTCCACCATCGTCTGTAAGCCAGAAGGAGCATATTTTAAAACCAGAATGTTTACAAAATATACTGTTAAATAATTAATGATAATAGTACTTGCAAGCCCCAGATATAAAGATTGCTTTAAGTTTAATACCCTGCATCTATGTTTGAGACTCTTACTTTAAAGTAAGGAAGGAAGTAGTTGAGTTGCCTTGTTGTATTTACAGAGTCAATAAATAAAGACTTCTCATTGGATAGCTAACAACTCTCCTTAGCGTAGACACTAAAGAGGAAGCATCACTTTAAACTGTTTGTATGGCAGGAACTGGGTTAAAAAAAATGAAAGACTGCCAGAATGATAGAAAAGATGTGAATAATTTGTCAGAAAACTGTATCTGACTAACTTTGACTGTTTCGCAGCTTCCAGTTCGCACGAAACTAAAGGTATATTTCATATTTTTTTTAGGGGAATCTGGACTGGATTTCATCTTCTCTAGTTCAAAATCTAAAAAAAAACATAGACAAGATTGACTATTCCACACTGAACAGAAATTCTTAAAAACACAGTTTTTGGGATTTATAAACCTTTTTTTCAGTTACCAAAAATGTAAAGGGAACAATTTTCAATGTTTTCAATGCATCAGGACCTTAGAAAACCACAAGACTGATTAAACCTGAACTGAAATCGTCTACACTTCTTCCTTATTCTTTAAAACACAGTTTGTGATTTGTTAAATCTTTACTTGAGAAAACAAACAAAAGAAAAAGAAAAGACAAGGAATCTTTAGCTTTCACAGAAATATCACTAAAACCTTGATTTGTCCCTGTGAACTCATATAATTTATCATCTCATCTCTTGAGCTGGATGTATCAATACTCATTATACAGCAATCATTGCTCTTCAAATCCATCATCGGTAAAAACATCAGCTTTTGTACTCAAATGTATGGAGTGGCAGGCTTTTGGTTTCCTTACAGGAATTAGTATTGTTGATTTAACATTTACATGCAGATTATGCACATCTTGAAATAATTTTATTGTTTATTTATTCAGTTTCACCTGTGATTATAGGTGATCCCATTGAAACACATGTCTTTTTAAATAAAACTGTCTTTAGTGAAGGGGGTGATAAAATACAGAAAACATTTTGTAGGTGGGTTTTCAGCTGCTGATCCAATCATTCAACATGAACAAACCATGAGTGCAATATAGCAGCCTGCCATTACATTAACTGATGTTAAACATGTACCATATTTTCCCTGTTTTTAATTAATGCATATATTGATTTCATGTTTATTTTCTGTCCTTTTATCCAGTAGTGAATCTATCCGCTGTATCCGAGAAAGGTGCAAAGGAGAACAAGAAGATCATTAATTTCTTTTTAAAGACAGAACAGTGGTTATTAATAGTTTCCATTATATGTGAATTCTTTCTAACTAAATAAAAAAACTTAATGATTTTTTTTTTTTTTGCCAGAATTTATTAATGGTTCAGTTTCTGCGCTATACTTAAAATTTTCATAAGGTATGAATGCAACTTCTGTTCTGCTTCCCAGTAAAGCTTCAAATGACAGTTTTTAATAATATTTACTGCCTCTTCACACATGCAGCAAACTAGATTTAAATTTCCTCTGGGACAAATAGCCCTGCAAGAATCCATCTAGTCTGAATAAAACCTAAATATCCCCTGTCAGCCTTTCTCATTTTTAGTGTGAACACTGTCGATTTGCCTCGACTCATTTACAGTATTGCTTTTTCAGACTGGAGCCAGTCTTTTTGCTTTTCAGCTGCCTTAGATCTGTGTATGTGAAGAGTGAAGAGACGGTAGATTGGTTACTGAGAGCATTAAATGATGATATAGCTGCTCCTACAGCATCTGGTAGAGCCAGATCTAGACTTTTGATGCCCTAGGCCAGATTATGGTTTGCTGAAAAGTGAAAGCAAAACGTGCTGCTGCAGCAGACAGACAACTTGATGAGTTCAACATGAATTATTTTGGTGAGATTAAGGATTTCTGAAATAAAAGAGGTTGCACTACACTTATATAGTTACGCAGCAGCTACAGAATCTACAGTAGCCTTATGAGGCAACTGGTTTATTTTAACTCAGCAAGCCTTTGAAAATTAGACCCCCATCATATAAAATGAGCAGAGCTGCATCATGTTCTACATCCAAAAAGCAAAATTAAGCTCACAGAGGGACATGTTCCTTCCAAACAACATTCAGAGCAGCTCTGTTCCTCACCAGAAATAGAAACACAGTCCAATAATTTTAACTGCAACTAACTGGGCAGAAAATAATGTTATTTACTATTTCATTCAAATTTCTATTATCCTAATAACACTAAAATAATAACAAAAAGTCAGATTATTTTGTGAAATATAACATTTTGAAAGATAACAGTTTTACCAGCATTTACCACATATTTACCAGCGGCAGTCTTATTTCTGTACAACAGAGTTTACACTTGTCACAAGTCCACATGAAATAATAGTTAAAATAATACAACTTTTTTGGTGTTTTTTGACGTAAAGAGGATGCAAATATATTATAAACAATACAGCGCCTAATATGTAATAAAAAGATATTTATGATCTTTTTTAAAAACAATTAATTCATTTTATGACCTCTCCTTGGCCTATTCAAAGAGGAAATACTGTCCAACCAGCATTCAGCTGCTAATCTCATATAAGACTGTTTAAACATCAGTTCAATGTTGTTTGCTAGACAACAACGGGGTGTGCTAGGTGAGGGTAAATATCTAATAATATTAGCTACTTAAATGTTAAGCTTAATTTGTTAATTATACAAAACTCAAAAAGGACCCTTGACAAGCTGCATAAATGAATAACTTAACATCCAGATGGTCACGAGGGGGGGGGGTTGCAACTATTAGTGATAATCAGATGGACACTGCAGCGCCAACATTTTGCAGAAAACAGACAATTTAAATGTCAACACCCTCTCTTGTGCTTTGACCTCTGATTATTGAGTGAAGCAGCAACTCAAGTGAAAACAATACAGCAATGTTGGGGGTAATCTCTGCTAGACAGCCTCCCATCCAGACGGTGATAAGCCCTTTAAAAGTCTGTGCTGAAACAGCATAAAATGACAAAAAAAGAATTGCGATCAGTCAACAGGAAACTTACTACAATTAAAGGGCTTGATAATTTCATACCCTGCTGAGCTTTAACCCTTCAAGTGTCAGTTGGCAGAGTTTAGGTCGAAGGTAGGGTATCATTTTTGGGGAAAGGAAAGTACGGTCTCTCTTAAAAATGTAGGCAGCCTTATTAAAATGGCAGCTTGTTGTGATGTAAAGATGAGATCAGGATAAATGTTTTCAAAACTGTTTTTTACCTTTAATGTGGCATACAGACATTTATCCTGTGAAATCTAACAGAAAAACAAGCAGATCTGTTTAATACCCAGCTGGCATCAATTAGTAAATAGTAAATCTGCTTAAACTGAACTACAGCTCAGGTGTCCTTGAAGGGAAGTTGGTAAGAGCCTGACAATAAAGCGGAAAAAGATGTAGGAATTTCTGACAAGTGCTGGTTCTGTTCTACATGTAAAAAAAAATCTTTAATATTCTCTACATTTCTGAAGAAAATCAAAACCTTGGAACAGTTGAGCCAGACCTAAATCTGACAGAAAGCCTGTGGGGTCACTGAAAGCTGTGGTCATAAGATATCCTCACTGTTCTGGAGAACTTCTACAAGGTATATTGGGCAAGCATTTTTAAGGATGCAGTTGTTCAACCAGAACATTGCAGAATATTTTTACATTGTCCTTCATTTGTAGTACATTAAAATTCAAGTTTGAAAGCATTCTCGATGATGTGTACAATCCATTCTCCCTTTTTCAGAATGGAGGCCTGAGTACTTTTCACACAATAGAGCAGATCAAGTTTAGAGGGCAGGAAAAAGAGCTAATAGGTTTGAAAGTGTGGCGAGAGGGGCAAAAAGATGAAATATGGACAAGTAACGTTCAATTTGGCCACTTCTGAAACCCTTCAGGTGAATAACAGAGAGGCTGGGAGATAAAATTCTAACCTGAGTTTGCCTAGAAGCTGCTGAGCTGTCTTGGACAAAATTGACTGATTCTATTTCAGTAACCTCCACATCATTCTCCCTTTCTTCTAAAATAAGAAATGCAGTAAAGAGGTGAAACACACCACTGTCTTTCACTGCAGGGAGACTTGACAATGCATGTTATATTTCTGAATCCAAGCTGCTACCTAAAGCTTTGCGATTCAACTCCATCTCCTGCATGCTAAGGTATTTACTGAGGAAAAAAATGTGATCTATAATGAGGACAACTTCAAGTACGATGTTTGTACAAGTCAGAGAGTTTTTCTCCTGGTTAACAGAAAAGCATGAAATTTCATTGGGTTCTTTGTCAGTGAGCAATGGCTTGGTTACAGCTGCTGATAACTTACAGGCTGACAGCAATCAAACATAACATAACAAAACTGACAAAAAAGCACCTTGGTAAGCAGCTTTACCGAAAGACAAATTACTGAACATTTTTGTGAAGGTTATGTGACAGATCAGGACAGATTTTTATTTCTAAATTACCTTTACAACTCTCCTTCTCTTTCTGTTGACCGTTTAATGGCCTTGGCACTATTCAAAGATGTGTGAGCATGACTAAAAGTATTTGTAGATGGAATTTTTCCCCCTCGCCTTTCAGTGGCCTTCACATCGACTCAGACAACAACAAGGAAAATGTATCATTTATAAGACAGTCTTGGGAGGAGTGCTCTGATTCAGCATAACCAGTATATAAAAATACCCTCTAGTGCTACACCTGAATCAAATGGCTGTATAATCTTCTCAGGATGCGGTCAAGTTCTATAGATTGATGCTGACGACTTATTTATGTTGTTCAGTGTGTTGAAGCAGAGATTCCTCTAAAAGTTGAAGGATCATGGGATTTGATACCTGTGGCATAGAAGAAGGGACTATGTTTGATATTAGCCATATGGGCAGTTACCCAGGCTGGCACTAGAAAGGAGTGCACATGGGCATCAGATGAAAAATTATACCAGATCTGTTAGGTTTGCCCTGAGGAAAAATTAATGTTATGCATGTGGAGTCAATGAGGAGTTGGCATACCCATGGGTTGAGTAGGCAGGCTTTGCTTGCTGCTGAAAATAGCGAAACTGCCTTATATGCTGTGTGTGTGACTAGACTGCATTTTATACCTCCCTAGAATCACATTTTCTTGTTTGAATTAGTTGGTGGTTTGGGCGGGGGGGCAGAAAGAGGGGACAACCCCTGCGTAGATGCGATGTTCTTAGAATATCAACCGTAGGCTCTTGTCTTTAAAAAGTGTCCTTTTTAGCACTTCATTACTATCAGTCATCATATTTATTATTCTTTCTGTGTGATGAAGGAACATAATTGGAGTTACAAAATGTTTTCTGCCTTTGAACACATAGGACATACATTTGAAACAACATTCAGCAAGGAGGACTCTCATCTGAAACTCTTTTGTCATTCTAACTGATGTCAGGAGGATAAACACATGGATGGCATCAGTTTAGCAGAAGATCTATGTATGTGGAGCTCTGCACACTACAATTCTGCTCTTTCTCTGTCTTATTAGAGAGTTTCTGAGATGTGGCGATGACTGTTAAGGGGTATTAGGGACCACATTCCTCTTTTAGGTGATTAATTCTGACCATATGTGGAAGTTATGTTTGGTTGAGGTTTAGTTGAGATTAATGGATATGTGCATATTAATATGAGCAAGCAATACTGTGTCCAGCATACACTCAAGTCTGAAAGTATGATTCTTACCCTTTTTTTGGTGTTCCTATATAAATACATAACACTGCACATAGCTGGGGCACTCAAAAGGACCCTTTTACCTGCACTCACGATCCTCTGCAATATGTCACACACTCCACCACAGCTCTTAAATGCTGTAAGGATACAGGTTGGGCGTCTCACAGCTAACTGTGATATCTTGGATGAATTTAAAAAATACAAATCTCTACAACTGATGTTTTTCAGGCATGTCCCACTGGGAGGTGCAGACTCAGGAATCTGCAGGAGTCTTTAAAAGCTCCCTCAGTACAGAAGACGTATTTGAGAGAAGCAAAATATTTAATTGAAAGAATTTCAATGGTGATAGAAGAGAAAACTGGTAAAATGACTTGAAAAGAAAAAAAAACAGGTAGATGAATGGTAGTAAATATTTGGAGAGACAGAAGATCCAGAGGGATGAGGCAAGAAAGATATCCGGTTAGTTTGACAGATGGAAAGCGTAGCTCAGCAGAGAAAGAAAAAAATCTACCAGCCGGGAAAAATAAGCATGACAGATACAAAAAAAAAAAGCAAACTGAAATTTCCTTTACCAACAAAGTCTCCTGCAGCAGCAGTTACACACAACTCAATATCTTGTCAAGAAGAGTAAAGTTTCAACCTAAACGCACAGAGCATGCAGGCCAGAGGTGAAATAAAGGGAACCTTAATGAACCTTAAAAATAAAGACGCCGCTGGGCAAGGAGTCCAAATCAATCCAAAACACATCCAATTAAATTCAAACATGGTGCAGAGAGAAACCAAGCTAGAGTGAAGAGGAACACAAAATAAAAAGTTAAAGGTTTATGATGAAGTGGTTAGGAACACAGAATACCAGACAATATATAACAACTGACAAAGAAGTTAACCAACAGTCTGAAGGACCTAAATAGAAAAATATAAAAAAAAAAATGCGGTAACTCTGCAACTCAAAACAACATTTTCAGTTTCATGTTTTAATTAACAATTGTTTTGTTGACTGATGGTTATGCAACCTGGTTTGAACAGTAGCAATAAATAAATATTACATTTGCCTAATATATGTAGAAATAACGCCTTTGATACTGGCAAGGAATACTATTGGACCTGATAAAGGATTTCTTAATACAAACGGGCAGAAAAGATTGAGCTGTTAAATGGCTAAAAAACCTAAAAAAGCAATGGCCTAAAGGTCTTGTTCCAATTTGCCCACACTCTTTGGTTTATTTAAGTTTAGAAAAACACTGGTTCTTAAAATTTTTACATTTAGACACAAAAGTGATACAGTTCGTAATGACACGCTGTATCTGAAATGGGTTGATGACCTTTTGTTTTAGTCCGCATTTTCTGCCGCTGTGGTGTGATTTCTATTTTCTTTAGGTGAAATCATGACCTGCTCCTCTGCTGCATTTCTGTTGCTTGTCAAGTTGTTATTTCTGCACTAAATAGCTTGAAAAAGAAAACCTAATTCCCCTGTGGGAGTTTTTATTATAAAATAAATGCTGTGGAAAAGAATAAATTGGAGAAAAAAGAGCCTGTAGGGTGTAAAAAGAGAGATTTGGAGACAGTTACGAAGAGGTTATGAACACATTAACTCTGAATTGCATCGTGTAAAAGGAAGATTAAAGGGTGTAAACCAAGAGTGCTGGCATAAGATCTGAATATAAAAACATATTGTGAATGTCAGAATATACAGATATTCTGCTATGTGCAGTGTTTCTCTCTTCGTGGATGTACAGGATATCACTCATGTTTAGACTGTTGTGATTGTTTTTCCAAGTGTAAATATACAATTTAAACAGATGGTGGTTGCACATGCATGATGCTCAGAAGCTTATTCACATTGTAAGTTAGATTGTGCAAGGACGAGGAGAAGGTGAAGCTTTCATTTTCATACAAATCAGATTACTTGACATTCAGGGTACCTCAAGGTTTGGTATTAGGACCCATTTTCTTGTGGATCATGAGCAAAAGAATAAGATCCTGAATGCAAGCAACTGAAATTAGACTCAGCCTTTGAGATAGGGTGTGGGGCTCCTTAATCTGAGAGGGGTTCAAGTGAAAGGTTACTCTATTGATTCTTTTAAAAGGTAGTTGATGACATTGCTTTTTGAACGGGCTCTTAAATAAATAAAGTTCTGTTTCTCTTTTTAAATGTAGCGGCATGAGAATTTTCCCCAAGCTTTCCTGTGTTTTTTTTATTTTTTCGCTTGGCACTTTATGTTTTTACTTTGGAAAACTTGCTTGATTTTTGTCTGTGTTATATGCTGTATAAACAAAAACTACTTAATTATTAAATACATATAATTCCCATTTACAGCTGTGCTGGTGGGATTTGAAAGAAAAAGTAGACATCTTAAGGTATTCAAGTAGCCCCCTTTATTATCATTACAATTTTTTTTAACATTATTGGATAGTACACTCTAACATACGTCTCTGGAATTAGAAATCACATTAGCACAAATAAACAGCCATGTGAAAATGTTTTGGTTATCATGCTTCTTTACTTGTGGGGCAAAAATGAACATAAGCAAAGGTGGATATTTCATCTGGAGAGGGAACAGAGCTGCTCTATGTTATCGTTAGCTTTTATGGTCTGAGCTAAAATAATGAACTGTTCTCCTTTTACCTAATAGGTAAATTAATCTCCCTAAGACACATTTTGTTTCCTTTTTATTAAATATCTAAATGTTGACTGCCAAAATCAGTCACACAAATTCGCTTTCAGTTTATGTTTTGCCCAAAAGATTTTGAATTGCTTCAAGCCCTTTTGCAAAAAGAATGCATGTTGTGAAGGACAGGCAATGTTGGATTATCTCAAAACTGTGCTCAAAGAGGAAAACTGCTCCCTTTGCTTTTCAGGGCAAAATGTGTCATGAATACAACTGCTTAGAGAGGAGCACAACTTTATCATTCAAAGTATCCTGGTATACCTTAGCTGGCATCTGTTTTGTCACATTAAACAGCTTTCTGACACAGATTCACACTTGAAAGAAAATGAAAGCCAGCACACTGGGAAAATCCTTAACTATAGCTAAAAATCAACCTAGTCCACATACAGTCTTACATCTCATTTGTTTACTGTCGTGTAAAAACAACCCTGTGGCACAGAAGCCCTTTTTTTCTCTAAATTTGTGCTCAGTTTGGATTTTATGCCAGCATTATGTTTCTATTGTGCAGCATGGCATCTTTTTAACAGCAATCTGATTCTGTTTGGGAACTGAAGACGCACGTTGTCATGGTTAGATGATTTTGCTAGATGCAGGGTTTTCTGCTACGTTGGGACTTTTTACTTTTCTGTGTTGGAGATGTTTAAAGCATGACAAGCCTGTATTACAGGCAGGTCATCTTAGCTCCTACATTTTCTAATTTTCATTTGAGCCTGAAGTGCATACAGTGATCTCCACATTTATAGCCACCCTTGTGTACCTTTAAAATAATTAATTTTTTTCGGAGACACAGAGTTTTAACAAAATTAACAAAATTTTAACAAAAACTTTAATTTGACTATATTTATTCATGTTAAGAAATTAAATTTTTTTGTTTGTTTTCAGGTAGTACTCTTCATGTTTGTGAGGTTAAGCTCTATTTATTGCAGTAATATCTTTGCCAGAACTCCTTTGTAAAACAGATTTTTGAAAAGTAAATTTTTCTTATTGCAGATATTGCCCAGGTATAATAAAGTCTCCACAAATTAACCAGGTAATCAATCGGCAAACTTGTAAAACTAGTTGATAATTAAATAAATAAATGTGTTCTCACTCCACTCAGGTTGACGTCTCCTTTGCTTCCTCTTGAGAAATGGCTGGTCAGCTGGTACAACATGGTGCGTCCATGTTTTCTGGCTTCACGGAAGTGAGAGCTGCTCTTCCTCCTGCACCTGTTGTCTTCTGAAGATTTCAAGCAGTTGAAAATAAAAATAAACCCATTAAACCCAAAATGTTGTCTTGCCTGGCATCATTCTTAGTATGTGTATCAGGTGAGGTCAGATTCCACCGAAGGACCCCGGCTGCCCAAATCAAACCCCCTTTTAGAAACCCTTTGGAGCTCAGTGAAGGAATGTCAGACCAAACAAACATGCAGTGGGGGATGTGCCAATAAGTAACAGGAGTGAACAGAGGAAATAATAGCAGGTGGTTCACTCATGAATCATGTTCAAGGTAAACAACAGAATTTTTTCTTGCAGCTTACCCTCCCTCTTGCTGCTGTGGTGTCCCTTCCCATAGGTGTCAGTGATGTCCTTGAATGAGAAGAGGAAGAGAACCATTTCGCCCTTTTCGTTTTTTATGGGCACAATGTCCAACAGACACCAGAAGGCCACACCTAAAGCACAATCAAAGTTGGAAAATGAACAAAGGTCTTCATCAAGCAAGGATAAACAGTTCTTTATTGTAACAAATATCAGAATAGTCTTGTTTGTACCACAGAAAACATCTATTGAGAATCTCCTTCCAATGAAAATATAAGCCTATGGGAGTAAACAATTAAATTTTCTTGATTTGTTTTTGTCATTTTCCCCCAGGCTCTTTGCCCTACCCTTACATTTACATGTCGGAAAGTACTGTAATCTCAGTTTCATTTGTTCATGTAAGAGCAAAGTTGGACGATTATCTAACAATTAGGGTATAAAATCTATTTATTCACTTCTCACTAATCAATGGAAAAATCTTTACTGGAATTAAAGCATTTAAACCCCCAGAATTAGCTGGTCAAAAGGTGTTCCTGAGGTTTTCCGTGAATTCATGATTTTATAATGTCATTTTGCAGCATTTTGTTTTTAGTGTGCCTTACTTGTGGAACACCTAAAAATTCAAGACCTCACTAGACTCCAGTTTGCTCATTAGCAGATGTGCAGAAATGACGCTCTGCTGCATCACAGATGTTATACTCCTCATATAGTGTCCCTGGTGTGCTTGTGTATGTTGTGTATAGAAAAAAAGAAAACACTATAGATTGTGGTGTAGCACAAAACGAACTAAGCTCTGTCAGTCTTATGCAAGCAGCACACAGTAAAGACTACAGCATCCATCATGAACATCGGCTATTCAGGCTTTGATCTTTAAATCACTACTTTTCTGCGTCAAAATTTTTAAACAGGAACTTTTTATGGTCGGTTTAAATCATTTTTAAGGACTTTTAAAAGATTAGAAGAGAATGCACTTAGCTACAGTGGATATTTTGCAACCCATTAGTGTTCCTCACTATTTGAGGCTGCAGGTTTCTGTTAAACTCATATAATCCTATGTGCCAGTCATTGGGGCTTAAACACGGCTATGGTTATATGCTCTCTGCTCATGCATGGCAACATGTTTTCAGCTCAAGACTTCCTAAAAGGATTAGCAAAATTTCAGCAGGAATGGAGTTCAGCTCAAGACAGAACAGAAAGAATTGTTCTGCAGTCAGAAAACATGATCAGCATGTAGAAAACAAGCTGAAGCTCTATTATTTACAGCACACATCTGTAATGCTCTTCAGCATTTCTTCCAGCACAGATGAAAGAGTTGCTAATAAGATCATTCTGTTGATTCTCATTTTCTCCATATCTGATTGTTTTGTGTTAATAATTATGTTTTTGAGGAGGACGCAACTCTCAAAAGGATCACTGTGATGCTGTTAAGAGATTCATGATGCAGCCAATACGGTCAGGTCTCATCTAAAAATAAATGTTCTCTTCATGATGCTGAGAGCAAAAACGAAAGAAAAAAAAAAAAACATGTCTCAGTTAAATAGTTAAAGAAAGAATCACATTAGCCAAGATGATGGAGATGTTACCTGATCCACAATATTTTGAAACTGAATCCAAGGTGCTAGGATCCAGAGGATTAAAAGTACTGTGCAATGGTTTTACACCAGCCCTAATTTCTTCATTTTGCTTCCAAGTAGCCAGACTTTCTTAGAATCTTTTGAACCCTATGGGCCACAACTAAGTTGGTTAACAACCTTAACAGATCAGAATAAAGGCAGTCCCCTTGCAAAATCTAAAAAGTGAGCTGTGCACAGCGTTTAAACATCTCTTGATTCTGTTTCTATGCACTCACCATTCTTCTTGTAAAAGTGTACCTCGGCCCGGTACTCCTCCCGTCCCTCCAGAGCCTTCTCTATCTGCTGGGCCACATGCTCGCAAGTGTCAGCGCCATGCAAGAAGCCGCAGGTGCAGTTCTTCTGCATCACCTCGGTACGAGTGAAGCCCGTCAGTTCACAGAACCCATCAGAACAGTAAACGATGGGGTAGCCCCGGTGGCCCTGGGCATTACCCAGCAGGAAATTACTGTCTGTGAAGGAAACGTGAGAAGTTAAAGAGGAGTAAGAACACAAAGCATGTATTTTCATGCTGTATTTCATCTCAAATCAATAGGAGGATGGTGAAAACTAGACCCAACTAGAAATTCCAACTAGACAATGAATCCAAACACATATCTGAACTGGTTGTGGCATGGATACAGGAAGCTAGCATTGAACTTAAAGTCTGAAAAGCTTTGACCTCAACCCAACTGAAAATGTATGAAATATCTTTAAAAACAAGGAATTTTAATGACCTCCATAATTGTCAAGAATATCAAACCAGAATTTGTGGTCATTAAGAAGCACTATGACAAAAAGGATGTGGTCATAGTATAGTTTTCTAAGGGACATTTAAATTCAATTCAATTCAGTTTTATTTATATAGCGCCAATTCACAACACATGTTGTGTCAAGACACTTCACAACAGTCAGGTTCATACATTCCAAGTAATCCTAACCATTGAACAGTGCAGTCAGATTCAGTTATTTATTCAAATTGGATAAAAAGTTTTTCTATCTAAGGAAACCCAGCAGATTGCATCCAGTCAGAGACTTGCAGCATTCCCTCATACTGAGCATGCATGTAGCGACAGTGGAGAGGGAAAAACTCCCTTTTAACAGGAAGAAACCTCCAGCAGAACCAGGCTCAGTGTGAGCGGCCATCTGCCACGACCGACTGGGGGTTTGAGAGAACAGAGCAGAGACACAAAGAGAACAAAGAAGCACT
>JAHUTJ010074650.1:0-25485 GCA_036250325.1 Characodon lateralis
ACATTGTAAATTGTAAATTTGTATATTCTGTAATGCAAAAACAGAACAAAAGAGCAAAGTGTACCGGAGTCAAATTCCTTGTTTGTATGCACGAACTTGGCAATAAAGCTGATTCTGATTCTGAAGATCATTTAGAGCTCTGTGTTGTCTGTACGGTTGCAGCAATTTTTTATATTTGCAGAATATAATATTTATGCTGCGCTTCATGTATCCCTTTCTGAGGAATATATTGTAAATATTTACATACATGGAGTATGTGATTTTAACATGACTTTTTGAGGAATTTGTATGATCCATGACTTTCTGTTTACCTGTGGAACAACTGTGATGTCGCACATTGGTATTAGACACTCTTCAAAGTAAAAAAGATAAAGCAACTGTCATGATTCAGTTTTTTGAATGACTCAAATGGTGGAGATGAATCCTTTAATAAATAAAAAGATAATTTACAAGATGGAGAATGGAAACGGATTAGTCCAGGAGCAGGTAACCAGAGCAACAAGCTCTGTGCAGGCAACAGATGGCAGAAATGCAGGTAAACAGACCATCCAGTAGTGAGCAAACAAAGCAAGTGTCATACAGAAGCAGGGTGGAGGAATGACCATTAAACCAGAGGAGCTAATCAGACGAATTGGGGAGCAGCTGTGGCAGAGATAGTCGAGAACAACAGAAGAAGAGTGGCTAATTAACACATATGAGCTGAGAAGAAACATAAGAAACCCAAGAATGAATCTAACAGGTAATAACTCTAGATGTAAAGAGAACAATAAAACACACAAGCATGAACTACCACGTCAAAAATGATGCCCAGTATGGTTAAGCTAATCAGCTGGATCTTTGATGTCCTCCAACAGGGTGATGTCTACTAGTGAGACTTTCCGACAGAGCTGCACGCAGAAGAGCAAGCAGAAATAAGCATAACACAGCAGTCATGTTAAACAGTCATGTAGTTAGTAACAGCTGGAAGGCTGGTTATGTGGTGTAGTGATATTAGGATGATTTTCAAAAAATCCTTAAGGTGAAACAAAGATTATTTATGATCCACTACTTTTCTCTGCAGCGATTGTTTGACCCTGGATGACTATTTTAATCCATTTCATCAGGAGGCAACGTGTTTGGCCTTCATCACAGCATGTCAGATCACAGTATGAAAAGTGCTGGTTTAATGTGTTAGTTGAATGATCCTGATGAACGCCACAAGCTGAAAATAAAGTTGGTTTCTTAGTATTTTAAGTATTGCTGGAGCCTTCAGCTCCCCACATTAATGTGTTAGGTCCCATGAACGGGTTTTTTGCTACCGGGTCCAACAGATAGGTAAATTAATCTATTTTTCAGTTTCAATAATAATTTTTAATCACTTTGCTTTAGTCCAAATACTTACTGGTACAGAGTCGTGATTCAGTTCGCTGAACACCAAGATGTAGATCTGACCTTTACTGCTGTGTCGCTCAGCAGATATTGTGGAAAATATCTCAAAAGAGATAATCAGTTACTTTAATGACTCAGAGCTCAGGATAAATGTTAACAGCTTCCCACCTACCACTTCCCTCTGTGCTTTTCACACTAGGTTGCAGCAGCTTCCTGCGTATTGTTCTGTTGGAAGGTGGTGGTACAAAAAAATTATTTCGGATTTTGTAATAAAATAATGTTTTTGTTGTCATTTTTTTTTGGTGGTTCGATCTCCTTTGCATCATGATTTTTAATGCTAGTTTTCTTTAATAGTGGTCAGTTGTTCAGATATCCAAGTTTACAAACGGTGCAAGGAGCAGCACGCTGCCTCTCAGCGTCTTTCTGAAACAGTGTAGGAGTCCTCCATGACATCTGCGAATACATCATTCAGTAACAATTGTGAAACTGCCATGTTCATATTAGCATCTGTTTGTCTACAGTGGGGGAAATTAAAATTTGATCGCCTGCTGATTTTTATAGTTTACTGCATTACAAATAAAACCTCAGTCTTCAGTTTTATTGTTAGTTTCTTTTTAATGAAAAGTTTGAGCTCAGGCTTTTTCACTTGGTGGCATGCAACCCATTTCCTTTTATAAAATGAATTATTTTCAGACATTTTTGTTGCTATTCTGTCTCTTTGCATTAAAATGGCTATCCTGGGTAAAATGATTTACTTCTGACAATAAAAATTTTATTTAAATGTTACAACCATTTAAACATTTAAAGTGCTTGTAATAATGACTGAGAAAGGTGTTGTTTAAATATTCAAGATTACAAATTTGCAGTTGCCTGGGCAATTCTTTGACCATCCATTAGCACCAGCATTAAAGAAGAATCCTTCAGAAAGTCTTCTGCTGCAGACCTCATCATCTCTTCAAAGAACCCTCCTTCAATAAATCTGAACCATCCCTTTAAATTTACGTTACCTCCACACAGTTTGGATTTGGTTTCAAATGAAATTTGAATTTCATGTCACAAGTGGAGCAAGACGCTAGTTCAAAAACCACCTTTTGCTGCCATCTGGTGAAATTCTGAACTTTCTGTTCAGGTTTCCCTGCAACAAAAAGTTCAGAGCCATAATAGCAGCTTTCACCACTTAGTATGACTACAGCGTGCGCTGCCTTTTTCCGTGGTTGTGGTTTAGCTCAGTTTTACTTGTTACTACTGTGTGTTGCGGCTGTCTGCAGTTGGGTTGTATTTTCTGTGAACAATTTACCGAAAAAAAACCATTGTCCTTTGGTTTTTGGTTTTTGTTTTTCAGCTTGACAGGAAATGGTTACATGATTCAGAGAGCCAACCTAAGGGTCAAAATCAAAACATGACTAGAATCCCAGCAACAAACTCACAGCTATCAGCAAGAAAGAATTAAATATAGTTTCTTTATCTGGCAATGAACTACAAGATAAAAACATGTCAAAATGTTTTGGATTAACATTACATTTCTGGGGGAAAACTCTTGACTTAGTTATGGTGTAAAGGCTCCAATTTTGTGTTTTTGATTTTAATCACCTTGGTCAACGACTACTTGACAGACAGACCACAGTTTTTATTCTTTTTAACTCTGTACACCTCAGATCTCCAGTACAAGAGAGTCTTGTCATCTGCAAAAATACTCGGATGACTCTGCAGCCGTCGGGTGCATCAGAGATGGACAAGAGGCTGAGTACAGAAAGCTGGTGGACCACTTTGTCACATGGTGTGGAAGAAATCATTTCATCAATCATCTCATCCTTAATTTATGCAAAACAAAGAAGATGATTGTAGCTCTCAGGAGAAACAGGAAAATGTCAAACATTGTTTCCATCTTGGGTGAAAAAGCAGAGATGGTTGGGGACTATACATAAATATCTTGCTGTTCACCTGGACAACAGACTGGACCAGAGGCTTAACAGTAAAGCTTTCTACAAGTAGGAACAGAGCAGACTTTACTTCTTGAGGAACCTCCGGTCCTTAAGTATTTGGAGCAAGTTTGCAAAGTTTGTTATGGAGAGTGGGATCTCTTCTGTTTAGGTAGCAGCATTTAGAGCCAGGGACTTAAAAAAGCTCAGCAAGATGATTAAAAGCTGACTCTTTACTCTAATATGTTCTTGAGTCACTATTGATGATTATGCAAAGAGGGATTCTTCAAAAAATGAAGAACATAATGAATAACCCTGAGATCATGAGACTGTCAGGACAACAGTGTTTTCAATCAGAGGCTTCTTCAGATCCCCTGTAATACTGACGTCCTTCAGATGGGCATGTGAAGTTCTTCTGCAAAAACCATGCTCCTCCAGAGTCATCACTTCATCACTGCATCAAAGACAAAACAATGGATCAGCAGGGGACGCAGAACACCGGCAGTCTGAGCGCAACACTGAAAGAAAAAGTTTAATTGCAGTGTTTGAAAAACAGTTGCAGGCCCTAGAGTTTCTATCTCTAGCCTTTCCAAAAAAATGTGGTTTTAATCTAAAGCCAGGGCAATATTAGATTAACGCTGATGTTGCAATTCTATGTGAGAAAATCTCCAAGGGGTTTTAAAATTAATGAAATATAATTATGAAAGAAGCACCTTAAAGCTTTAGTAGTTTTAGCTCTATATGAAGGTGCTGGTAAATCTTTAAAATGTTAACCACTCCGAGCAGATGGTGCAGAAACACTGTCACGGTTTCCTGGAAATCACCTTCCTTTCTTTACAACAGGTTTGGAAGGTCTGGAAGAATGTTTGCACACGTTAATCTTGAAAATACACTTTACACAACAAAACATTTGACTGAAAACTATTTTCAAAAACAAGAGACTGTCATTGATAACAAACAACTTGAAGTTCGAGCAAGATGAGCATCAAGAAAGCCATAAGAAGGCCCTTTCAAAGTTTGCAGCAAAACATGCA
Organism: Characodon lateralis; assembly: GCA_036250325.1. Lineage (NCBI taxonomy): Eukaryota > Metazoa > Chordata > Actinopteri > Cyprinodontiformes > Goodeidae > Characodon > Characodon lateralis. Next base: position 4,322 of record JAHUTJ010074650.1, read on the forward strand.
AGAAAAATCTGTGGAAAAATCTGTGGAAGAAGGTGCTCTGGTCAGCTGAAGCTAAAATGTATGTCAAATAAGGTTATGCTAAATATGTGGTTAAAAAGAACTGCTGCCCTTGACCTTGACCCTGACCACATCATGCCCACGATGAAATATGGTCAATCTGCGTTTCTAAGGAAAGGACAAGATAACCGGTCAGAGATAATGTGAAGATGGATGGAGGTAAGTACAATAACTGTTAGAGGCTGCAAAAGGTTTTAGACTGGGGCAAGGTCTCACCCTCCAGTTGTAGAAAGAAACATACAGCCAGAGCTGCAAGGGTTTAGACCAAAACACGAATGTGTTCCAAATCCACACAAGAATCTTTTTGTCATGACTTGAACCCTGATGTTCACAGACGCTTTCTATCCAATATGACTGAGCTTGAGTTATGTTGAGGAATGGCCGAATGTTTCACTTTCTGGATGTGCAAAGCTGGTGGAGACATACCCTGAAAGACCTGTAGTGGTAATTGCAACAAATAGTGGTTTCATAAAGTACTAACTCGGGGAAGAGGACATGGGGGGGTTCCGAATACAAATACAAGGCAAACCCTTCAGATTGTTATTTATAAAGAAAATAGGGAAATAATTTCTCACTTTTGTTTTATTTCACAATTATGCATAATTTTGTGCTGAGATGTCACACAAAATCCTAATAAATTTGCAACATGGAAGTACGTTGACAGATTGCAAAAAATTAAAGGTGGTATTATTACATTTGAAAAGCATACCCCCAGTTTTATGTTCTTCATATTTATCATCAAATATCAACATCGCTTGTTAAGTTTCTATTGGACTATAATGACCTTAATGCCTCGGTGTGTTTGTCTAAATAAAGCCTGAATGACACATTGGTTTTTACAGTAACACTTAACATACATTCAACACAGCTTTGGTACTAAAACTCTTTAAAGGGAGACGATTAATTTATATAGCGCCTTGATCCAGCAGCTCGAACTGATAAGGCTCAGGTCCGCTGGGCTCCGTAAAGCCTCCCTTAACCTCTGGTGACGAATGGTGTGGAAAATCCTCCACCTGAAAAGATCTATCCATCATAAAACTAGCAGCGTCGTTCTGCTCACTTTCCATGTATCAATATGTCACATTAAGCTAGCTGTCGCTTTCCCTTGCCCTGGTGACCACATCCCCGCTCAACCCCCTCCGCTTGGCTGCACCCCTCAGTGTCTTTTGACACCGCCCACTTTGGTGGCATTTTTCAAAATTTGTCTGGGAGCGGCGTTATGCTTTTACATCAGGTTTAGTTACACTTTAGTGTATAACTGTTCTCTGGTTTGCATTTTCTCCCCATGCATATGTAGCTTTTCTTTCCACACTCCAAAACCATGAGACTTGATTACACTTTGGTATGTTTGAATGGTCAAGTTTGTGTGTATGTTGCCTTTTGAGTGGACTGGTTACCAGTTCAGGGTGTAACCCGTCTGTCACCAACTGACAACTGGAGATAGGCTCCAGCTTCCTTGTGACCATGCAAGTAGGATGGCTGGATGCTTACATAAATTAACTTATAATAACATCTACAGTAAGGCAGATCAGTCCACATCCTTAATGGATGAACATGAATATCACTAGACATCCAACTTCATATGCTTTTTTCTTTTTCTTCTTCTTCTTTTTCTTTTGTCACACACTCTTCCTTCTTCTTTTCTTTTTGGTCTTCCTCTATCTTTTGTTCTGAAAAGGCTTTATTTCCAAGAACAGCTAAAAGTAAAACAGAACATCAGTGAACTCTACAGCTAATACAGTTTTACATACATACTACTTTGAGATGATGTAATAACTTTTCCGATACCTGCTTTGTTTTGCTGAGCTTTAGTCCCTATATAGTAGAGCCAAAAGAAGGCTGTGACGAGGGCGAGGATGGGGAGGCACCTCAGGACAAAAGTGAACATTTCCTCCTGAGAACCAATGGACATTCCTTCAAAAAGACATCAAATAAAATATACACAAGTTATCATCATCAGTTCAGCTTTCGTTTTTATCTAAGTGGTCGTCATGAAACTGAATCTTTGTAGAAAAACTTAAATATATGTTTCAAACAAGGACCGTGGAACCAGCAGGGCACAAGGGAGAGAGAACAACGAGACAGCATAAAGGAAAAAGTGTCACGATCCTTAGGTGATGGGTTGGATATTCTTTCGTGTACATTTTCTGTTGTGTATGCATTTTGACTGTTTTTTGCTGTTTATTATGTTCTTTAGGTCTAATCCGCTAACACAGCATTCTTTAGCACTTTTGCGAAGTTTGGAAACCATTTAGCTCCAGCTAAATGAAGTTTGTCCAACTTTAAGTCCTCTAAGAAAATTCACACGTCTGTTCCCTTCTCAAAGCATGTCTCAAAGAGTGATATGGGCACGCATTTGGCTTTACCACGTGGACATGACCAAAGACCTCATTGTACAACACAGCATAATGACATTGTACCAAATTTGGACCAAGTTTACCCTTGCCAGCCTCAACCATTTACAGTGTGGGGAGTAACGCATTACTTAAGTAACGAATTACAGTAATATAACACATTTTTTAGTAACTGGGTAATATAACGCACTACGTAGATAAAATACGGCAATGTAGTCATCGTTACAATTTCAGTAAGGCGAGTTCCTTGCATATTTACATGGTTTGCACGAATGAAAAAATGAAAGCTTCCTTCCGGCGGAATAAATCAAGATGGAGCGCTCGCTCGTTCTTGCAATGAAAAAAAAAAAAAAACACGAGAGGATGGCTGAGGAAAAGGCTGCAGTTTTTCACCGTAGCATTATTCTTCAGTACATGAAAGATAAGGACAAAAACATAGGGTGACCGGATGTCCCGATTTGTGCGGGACTGTACCGCATGTTTCACTCCTGTCCCGGTGTCCCTCAAACAGAAACAATTTCCCGCATCAAATTCTGATAAATCAAAAATGTGTTTGAAAAATGTAAATCACATCAGCTGTCAATCAAAATACGCAGCAGCGTCCCACGTCATGACCAACCTGCGCTCCACAATGCTGGTAAAATGAAACGGAACAAGAAAAGGATTTTCTAGTGTAACTTACGTCAGTACGCTTTACAGAATACAATGTCACGTTTAATAAAATGCAGCGACGACAAAGACTGGTTTAGAACGGTGAGGCCAATGAAAAATGATCTCGGAGGCATTTTTAAGAAGCTTGCCAAAGTTTTCAGTTTCACACGATGTGAAGCGACGATGTAAAAGTGAGTCGCACAAGAAATGCACAGCTGAAAAAGCCGCCTGCTGATCTATGGACTCTTTATTCAAACCCAGAGCTGACGCCCAGACAGACAAGGCAGCTGAGATTACCAGGGTTAAACTTTAAGAGCTTGTAAAGTTTGTTTTTTACTGATAAACTTCATTAAACTTTTTAAAACGGGTTTTACACAGTTTTGTAAAACTTCAAAAAAGTTTTTAAAAGTTTGTTGTGCTAATTAATTGTTGTGCACTAACAGGCAAAGCAGAGCTGATGAATGTAATGTGAGATTTTTGTTAAATGGAAATTTGTGACGTCATCATAGTGTTGGTAATGTGTCCCTCAATGTTCCTCAAAGGCATCCTTGATGTCCCACATTCGGTTTTTTGGATATCTGGTCATCCTACAAAAACATAATAGTAAAATGCTAATTGTGTGCTACAAAGGAACGATTGACATCTCGAAACAGTACAAGTAGTTTAAAAAAAAATCATTCAACGATGTCATGCTACTTCTGTAAAAAGTAAAAACGTTTTATATTCGCCTAGCAGATTCAGAGGTGCTACTGACCAAATAAAAAGAGTAAAATGCCATATTTTGTTTTGTCACTCTTGTGAACATATAAGCTGCAAACTGATACTTGAGGTATTTTTCCAAAAGTAACTCAATGTGGTGTAACTGAGTTACATTTTTGGGACCGTAAAATATATGATCTTTTTGAAGATTTAACTAGTGATATTGAATGTATTACAATTTTAAAGTAACATGCCCAACACTGACCATTTAGTCATTGTTTTGACCCTTTTTCAAGATGAAAACGTGGATTTTCAGCAGAACCTTTGGGCTGATGGTCACTTGGCACTTCCTTAAGCATTTTCTCTAGTAGCTCATATTTTAAATACTAATAAGGCTACTGTAGAATGCCTATCCATAATTCTCTTTTAACGCATTCATATAACTAGTTGGCAGAAAAAAACATACCTCCTGAAGATAAGCTCTGTCAGTGCACATTGAAGCGATGAGTCAGACATCCATCTATTTTCTACACTCAATCTTTGCAAGGTCACGGTGACAATGCCTCTCTCTAGTGGTCAATGGTTGGGATTGTTTTCAAGCATTTTGTCCAATGTGCACCAGTTATTTGTATGGATAGACAAGAATCCAATAGATACATCAACCAACTGTTCGATTAATGGACAAAAATCCACATCATTAGCCCAGTTTAAAGGGGTAGCCATGCAAGAGACTGGTGTTGGAGTAATTTGTGTTACGCCCCACTCATTTGCTATGCTATGCTTACGCTCACAGCACCACCACTGACTCGTTCAGTGCTCAGGATGGCACCAGTTGTATCAGAGAGCTGCCAGGAAAATGAAATCTGTGATTATTTTCCTAATCTAAGATTGAAAACAATCACTACTCTAAGAACAGGTTATTTCCTTTATTCTGTCTCACCAAGCCACACTACTTTGGTTTTTGTTGTGAAATAGAGAACAACATAATGTTCGGATTAAAAAAACGAATTCTTAGATATGTTCTTATTTTCTAGCAAACATCAAATACCTATTTTCCGCTGTACCAAACATGCTGCACTGAGCTTAATAAATTAAACACATCTTTGTTGTGTTGAGTTATAATTTGGGTTGTGCAGAATCCTGACAGCACGATATATTATTCATTAAATCAGCTGTTTTATTATTTTTAGCAGTAAAGTTACTTACCGTCAGCAGTGCGTGGATTGGCGTTGTCTCCTGCATTCCCTCCCCATTTTCTGATTGTCTTCTTTTTATCTTCAACATAATCAGAAAACACTTGTTGCATTGATTGCTTGTGGCTCCACATGATGGCACAGCAGGAAATGAGACCATCAGTAACTGCAACTGCAACTCTATTTATATCAGGTATGAATCTCATATGTCACTTACCATTAGCGATGTGATTCATCATCCTCTCAGTTGTTTTCCCTTTGTGTTTGACTGTGTTCTCTTTATCTTCTAAATGGACAGGTAGAGTTTCTAGGACAAACATTTCCCATATCTTAGAATACAACACATTAAGCGGTCCATTGCAATACTTCTATGAACATCAGGCCTCTGGTGTTTTATTACCTACCATCTACAATCTGGGTATTGCTGTTGTCATCTCCTTTGTCTTCAGCCACTCCATCTATCCTCTTTTCATCTATTAAATAAATACATATGTTCCTTTAAAGGTTGTTTTGTCCTGGTAAACTAACATTAACATACAGCCTAACATTACCAGTGTGGTGATCTGTGCTGTCAGGTGGGTTCCCTCTGGCTGTAACCGTGATGGTTGTACCATCTCCTTTAACTTCAGCTAAGACCGGTATTTCCACAAAAACCTTGCAGATGTATCTCCCAGAGTCACTTCTTTTAATTTTTTCAATCATCAGAGCCACACATTTGTTTTTCTGCTCAGTCCGAGAGCCTTCCGACTGATTCACAAATGTCTTATCCTGGATTGTTGTTTGGTTTTTCAGCCATTTAAGGCCAACTCTTTCAGCAGTTTTATTCCAGCAGCAGGTGATCTTCACTGTCTCGCCCTCCAGGACAGAGACATCGGGACTCTGACTCACAACAAGTGTTTGGAACAAAACACCTGTTGAGGGAAACCGTTAAAAACAAAATGGTTCGTCAGACAAAATACTCGCAAATTGCAGCTCAGGCGACAGCAAAGAGTTCTGTATTCTATGTGATACACAGGCAATGTATTTGTTTTTAAAATAACTATTAGGATGTTTTTATATACAGTCATATTCAATAAAATAGAATCTGTGTGGCGATGAGGCTCGTTTGTCAGATTAAAAGCACCTTTGGAAAATAACAACCTTTAAGCAGGTAATAAACATACTTTTCATTAAGCCAACATTTCTGTATTAAATAAAAGTTTCTTATCAGTCTGATGTAATATTCTAATCTTAAATGATATGTTTTCATTAGATGTAAGCAGAAAATTATCATTATTAACAGTAATAAAGGCTTGAAAACATCACTCTGTTTAATTAATCTATATAATGTGCATGTTACTAGAATAGATGAACTTTTCAATAATATTCTAATTTATTAAATATCTGTCAATATGTAAGACAGGTTTCTAAAATCATAAATATTTATTTTTATAATTTTAGTTTGTATAACTGTCAATCATACATGTATATTATTTAGACATTAACTCAAACTGCATTTATCAGCATTATATTAACATTTATCTGAACTCTATTGCCTTTGGGTAATTCTTTCTTTACGCTTTGCAACATTCAATACATCATTATTATTCAAACATTTGTTGGCTCAAAAGATTTTAATAACTTTTGTGAAGTAATTATATGGTATCAAACTATGAAAAGCGAAGAAGTTGGAGATCATTCTGTTCTTACTTACTCCAGGAGAAATCTAAACCGGCACACAGGAGTAGAAAACACAGTAGGAGGTCCATCCTTTCCATCCGATCCACCTCGGAACTCCGATACCCAGCTGTCTAAAGGCTCTGACATCTAACGGACATGATATATGCCAGGCATCAACTACTTTTAAAGGGTTCTCACAAAAAAAACACATGAAACCTTCTTTCCTCTATGCTGGTCACACCTTCATTTCTTACACAGCCCTTTTCTCTTCTTGTCTGGGTGTTTACTGTTGTGGTCAAAGATATGCCATTACTTTTTAAATAGGTCAAACATTGTGGTTCACCCTTCAAAGATCTTTTCCAGGAAGAAGCTCTAGGATGCAACACAATCTGGGGTTCAAACCCCAATCCTCCTGCTACGTCATATGCTATAATATAAATATATACATTTATAAGATAAAACTATTAGACTGATTGATTGATTCATTATTACTGTCGAAAGTTAATGTGATGTGGGGAAAAAATAAATAATAAAGCACAGGTTTAAGGTGCTATGGATCTTTATAAATTAATTCAAAGTTATTTTAGATATTAAAACACTTCTTTTCTGCTGATCCTGTTCTAATATGCAATAAACTGTATTGTTGTCAGTTTATTTGAGAGTCCTGTTATCCTTTTAATCATTTCTTGATGGACCTTTGCTAGTTTGGTCAAGTTTGAATCAATTGTGAAACAGAAATTAGAAAGAGTTTCGCACTCCAGGACTTTTCCAGCTCGCTGTATTAGAAATGACAACAAGATGTTTCAGTCTCAGATTTGCAAAGCAGATTGTTTTTCAGAGATTCATTTGATTTCAAGCCCTTCAAACTCCAACTTGCCTTGATCTTTAAAACATGTTTCGTTTACGTCTGCTTAACGGAAATGGCTTCACTCTCTGTGTCGGACTGTTAAACAGGAAGAAGCTCAACCACAAACCTCACAGACTCATAACACAGGCGTGTACCAGTACCTGTTTGAGGGTTGCAGCATCCAAACTTATGAACAAAGACAGCTACTAATTAAAAAATCATATCATTTCTTTCTGCATGTGTCATTCTCAGCACCTCATTTAATGCACAATTACATTTCTCATACTCACTCAACCATAAATCCTCTGCTACAAAGTGTTTGTAATTACAAATAAATGGGTTTTTTTTTGTACATTTGGTCACTGTACAAAATATTGTCATCTTTAGGGAAAAGCTGAGCTACTGCTAAAAATCCTTGTTAGTGTCTCCTAAAAACAGGATATTGTCTTGATCTGCCTGTGTTAGGTTCCCAGTCTGTTTTCTCTTACGTTCTTCAGTTCCTGGTTTTTCAGTTCATGTTTAGATGCATTCGCAGGTCGTGAATGCATCTTAAGGCAACACTGCCATGATCAAGTGATCACTTGAGCTGTCTAACATTTTTTAAAGGTACAGTTCTTTTAGTGAACGTTTCAAGAAGATAAAAAAATTATCTAAAACCTCTCTGTGGTTAAGTGTCTTCATACAGCTTTTATAAATATCTGGTTTCAACAGTAGATTGGTAACAAATCTGCTGGTTGCCAAGATTTTTTTTTGTCCTCTTGTGTGACATATAGGGTTCAAAATGTGTTACTAAAATATTACACAGTAACTCGCTGGTTAATTCAGTCATTAAAATACAATCCAAGTGTTGATCATCAGTTCTTTTTGCCATCCTGAAACATAAACACTAACCCACTCTTTAGGACTGTCCTTTTACTCAAACTATTTGATATGACCTCAATCTTCTTTTGAACGTAACATTATGTATACTTATTAAACAAAGTGTTCAGCATGTTTATTTGGGCTTTTTGCTGACCAGTTTGCTGCATGTTAGAAATATATTAACCTTCTGACAGGATTCACAAAGCATGGCACTCACTCTAAAGATGTGAAAATCGCATTGAACATAGTTATTTCTTGTAAATAACGTTTAGTTTTAAGAGCACAACCGCTCCACCTGCTGATGGTTAGCGTTATTTCAGACAAAATACAAAACCTCCAAGACATCTGCAGAGAATAAAATGTCTACTTCACCTTTGGGAAAATAAAACATAGAAGATATTAGAGTAAATGTGCAAAGTGCTTTATTCTTTATCTTTCATAGTTTTTTGTACTGATTTCTGTCTCTCCAGTTCTGTGTACCAGCCACTACATGTAGGTACATTAGATGATTATAGATTGCAGGAAGAGCTCGTCAAATCTCCAAACACAAAAAGGTTTTTATCAGTTCAAACCAACATCCAAGGTTAATGAAAACCTAAAACATATTATGACAGAGTAAAATGTATATACTGTAATAACATCTATTCCGCTTGTTGGGTTTAAAACTCCAGCTTTCCCTGTCCTCTTTTGATTGAAGTTGCTACCAAAATGCCAGACATATGGCAAATGGAACTCCTTATTTAGAACAATCAATTAATATTGTTTGTATATTATATATAGAACATCAGCACCAGAATTAAAACATTAAATGTACATGGTATTGCTTCTTAACACACTTTTGTACATACAAAGGCCAGGGCAGAAACCTAAACTGTATACGAGTAATCTCAATCCCCTCAGAAAATACTGCATTAAGAACCATCATTTATGACCAAACAAATTGAAAATTACCTGAGGTTAACCTTGTGAAGCATGACAATAACATCTCAAATTAACCAGCAATACCTAAAATGTTACTGAATAGAAGAAGTTCTACTTCAAAGTTGTCCACCTTCTGGTTTGAGTTCTCCACGGCTGAGGAGACCTCGGGTAGAAAAATAATGCTGGTAATGTCAGTGTCAGAAGAATCAGTCAGGTTGCTGATTACACCAGCAGAGGGCGTAGGTAACTAGTAATGTGGTTGCAAATATTATTCCATGATTCAACAACTTTTATTGTTTCAGAGAAACAATAAAAGTTCAAAAAGGAATGATTGATGCATTCAACTGTCCTCTGTCTTTATACACTTACACAGGAGGAGGGATGGCTGCAAATTTAACGACTCCGTGCAATTGGATGGGCATTAAGTCCTGGACACTCAGGTGAAGAGAGAGGCAGAGGTATCAACCCATTACCACCTGGTAGTGGGTTGGATCCAGTGGCAGGGGAGACTGCCGGACAGACCTGGCAAACAAATTTAGGGTTTTTTTCCCCAGGATAACCGCCAGTGTCTCAAAAATATGCAAACCGGATTAATTTTAGGAGTCTTCCCCCGTTTCCTCTTATTTTTAGGTTTTAATTAAATCATTTTGAATTGTATCATCCTTTGTCTTATATTGCTAACATTAAATACCCACCTCTCTACATTAAGCATTTACTTAATATTTAAATATAGTCATATGAAATAAATAAATTAGAATATGCGTTGGCTTGTTTGTCAGATTAAAAGCCATCCTTCCATCAATTTTCTATACCTGCGTCTGTACAGGGCCCCAAGGGAGCTGATGCCTATCTCCAGCAGTCTATGGGCGAGAGGCTGGGTACACCCTGGACAGGTCGCCAGTCCATCGCAGGAAAACCACTTTTTGAAAATATCTTTTAAGCAGTATTTAAACATACTTTTCATTGAGCTAACATTTCTGTATCAAAATGTTGTCAGTCTGATGTAATATCCTAATCTTAAATGTTGTGTTTCCATTATCTGTAAGTGGAAAATCATAATTAACAGAAATAAAGACCTAAAAACATCAGTCTGTGTGCAATTAATCTACATAATAAATAAACATTTCAATAATATCGACAATATCTTGAAAAATTTGAATTCTTTAAGAGTTGTTGTTGTAGCACGTGCACACAAGAATAACAGACCATTCAGTAGAAACATTATCTTTTTACCGCTGAATACTGATACCTTCCTGTTTAACATCTCAAACATCTCACAGGTAATAGATTCCAGTAAAGTTATCCATTTAGGTTGTTATAAAAGATTTTAAGATATGTTGGCAAAACTGACTGAGTTCTCCCCTTTAATTGAGCAGAAAACTGACTCACCCTTTGGTCTGATGCAGCATCCTACCCTCTATGCATTTTTAAGATTAAAGAATGGCATTTTTCTTCCGCCTACAGTCATTGCTATATACAACTCACTTGACAGGTGAAACTATGCTCATAAAATACTTGGAAAGTGTGATAGGCCTAAAGCTGAGAAATTGCTTGGTTCGCATTTATTTATTAATGTGCATATTTTTTGGTGCAAGGATTTATTTATGCTGCACCGTGTTAAACTGATGGATATTTTGCATCAGTTTACTTGTTGCATTATTTTATTTTGTCTTTTTGTACATTTTGTGAAAGATAAAAAATACACTTTTAACAATAATCCAAGGAATGAGAAGAAAGTGTGGAGAAGAATGTTGGAAGTAAGGAGACACTGGTGCAGGATGTTGGATGAAGAAACAATAGCAAGACTAGAGTTCAATAGGAGCTGGGGGCAACCTTTTAGGAGGGCTACAATGGAGACTGTAGCCTGGGGCTGAATAATTTGGGATGCTTTAGCCTTATTAGAGTCTCTATTCGGATGTGACATTTTTAGGCTTTAATTTTGTCTTTAGGTTATCCAGATTGTCATCTCCAAATCTAGTGTAAAAGACACACTAATTTTCATTCAGTGTGTGCAGTAAGTTGGAGTTTCTAAGCACAGAGAAAGATTTTCTTTTTGTAATAGTCTGAATTATGTTGTAGCTTGTAATATTCCTAAAGGTAGAGTTGTTGGTACTGTTTCCTTGCAACAAGAAGGTCCTGAGTTTGAACCCAGGACTTTCTCAAATTCAGTAGTTAACTAAATCTCAGTTGTTTCATTTGAACATACACCGTTTTACAAAAGTTCAGAAGCAACATCAAATTTGTACACAAACAATCATAGTTTCATTGGTATGTATACCTTTCAACAAATGTAAAAACATGATTAGTATAAAAATATTACACAAGGAGCTGCTGACCTCAACTGGGGACATTATCGGGCGGTGGAAGGAATACTTCGAGGATCTCCTCAATCCTGCCATCACGCATTCCCTGATGGAAGTAGAGGCTGGGACTCGGGGTTAGACTCTTTCATCACCCAGGCTGAAGTCACTGAGTTGGTTAAAAAGCTCCACGTTGGCAGGGCTTCGGGGGTGGATGAGATCCCCCCTGAATACCTCAAGTCTTTGGATATTGTGGGGCTGTCATGGTTGACACACCTCTTCAACATTGCGTGGTGGTCGGGGACAGTGCCTCTGGACTGGCAGACTGGGGTGTTGGTCCCCCTTCATAAGAAGGGTGACCGGACGGTGTGTTCCAACTACAGGGGGATCACAATCCTCAGCCTCCCTGGTAAGGCCTGCGCCAGGGTATTGGAGTGGAGAGTCCAGCTGATAGTCGAACCTCGGCTTCAGGAGGGGCTGTGTGGTTTTCGTCCTGGCCGTGGAACTTTGGACCAGCTCTATACCCTCCACAGGGTATTCGAGGGTTCATGGGAGTTTCCCCAACTGGCCCACATGTGTTTTGTGAACGTGGACAAGGCATTCGACTGTGTCCCTCGTGGAGCCCAGTGGGGAGTGCTCCAGGAGTATGGAATCGGGGGCCCTTTATTAGGGGCCATCTGGTCTCTGTACAAGCGAAGCAGGAGTTTGGTCCGCATTGCCGGCAGTGCTGCCCTTTGTCACCAGTCCTGTTCATAACTTTTATGAACAGGATTTCTAGGTGTAGCCAAGGGCCAGAGGGGGTCTGGTTTTGGGACCAGTGGATTTCGTCTCTTCTTTTTGCAGATGACGTGGTCCTGCAGGCCCCCCCTAGCCAAGACCTACAGCATGCGCCGGGGCAGCTCGTAGCCGAGTGTGAAGCAGCTGGGATGAAGATCAGCTCCTCCAAGTCCAAGGCCATGGTTCTCGACTGAAAATGGTGGCTTGTCCTCTTCAGGTTGGAGGGGAGTTCCTGCCTCAAGTGGAGGAGTTCAAGTATCTCGGGGTCTTGTTCACGAGTGAGGGAAGAATGGAGTGGGAGATCAACAGACGGTCGGTGCGGCTGCCGCAGTAATGGGTGCACTGTGTCGGTTTGTTGTGGTGAAGAGAGAGCTGAGCCGCAAAGCGAAGCTCTGGATTTACGTCGGTCTACGTTCCTACCCTCACCTATGGCCATGAACTTTGGGTCATGACCGAAAGAACAAGATCCTGGATACAAGCAGCTGAAATGAGTTTCCTCCGTAGGGTGGCCAGGCAACTCCCTTAGAGATAGGGTGAGGAGCTTGGCCAGGAGGGGCTCGGAGTAGAGCCACTGCTCCTCCACATCGAGAGGAGCCAGTTGAGGTGGCTCAAGCATCTATATCGGATCCCTCCTGGACGCATTCCTCAGGAGGTGTTCCAGGCATGTCCCACTGGGAGGAGGCCCAGGGAATGGTCCAGGACACGCTGGAGGGACTATGTCTCTCGGCTGGCCTGGGAACGCCTTGGGCTCCCCCCGGAGAAGCTGAAGGAGGTGTCTATGGAGAGGGACATGTGGGTGTCTCTGCTGAGTCTCCTGCCCCCGCGACCCGGTCCCGGATAAAGCAGAAGACGAGTACAAGTGCAACAGGTTCTGTTTGGGATAGAGTACAGATGAGCTGAGTGGAGCTGTCAATGGAAAAGAAACAATAGTCATTCCAGTGTCATTCTGTGTTTTACTCTGTGTTTTTCAGGTGATTTTTGAAGGCAGTTGGTTGCACTTCTGGTCACAGTTTTATGGATATCAAAATAAATGGAGTTGAATACAAATGTACACCACAATTTTCTGACTTTTGCTTGTAAACCATTTTGCAAACCAAACACAATTTTCCTTTCACTTCACAAGAAAATCCCAATACATGAAGGTCTGTGGTTGTAACATGGCATCAAGTGAAAGTGGTAAAGGACGATGAATACTTTTTAGGGCTGTACACAAGCCAACATGGTGTCATCTATGAATGTTATCTAAGTTGTATATTGAGCAGGAAATAATGTTTTGCTCTGAACATATATGAAAAGTTGGGCCACATCCTAAATAAGCTGATAGTCTGTCATTACCCTAAAGAGTAATAGTGATGTTCACAGTTTTTTTTTTTTTTATAGAGACAAATTAGATTCACCATTAAACCTAACATACTTTTTTGACCAGCTATAACCAGACAGGTTACTACTAGACTAACTACCAATGGTTTGGCTGCCACCGGACCGGCTGCCACCAGATTGGCTGCCGCTGGACCAGCTACCACCAGATCGGTTACTACCAGAGCTACTACTCCAGCTATTATTGGCCAGGCTGCCACCAGCTCAATTATCACCATCTTGGCTACTGAAACCCTGGTGATGAATTGTCCAGTTAGTACCACTTCAGAAACCACCAGGCAGGACTCCAGGCAAGGCATAGTCACCAGCTTAGTCACCACCAAACAACACCATACAAAACTTGTTCAAACAGTTAATCATGCATCTGTGTTGTGGAACCCAAACACAAAGCCAAAAGGTATGTTTGGAGGACATTTAAGGCAAATATAGTTATGTACACTGATGATACAGTATTATATTTTCATGGGAAAAATGTAGAAGTTGCTCAAAAGTAAATGGAAGAACAGCAGAAGGTTTCAAATTAGTTGAGAAATCCCTGCTTAACTTTAAAAATTGAAAGACTGTTTCAATGTTTTTCACAAATCGACACAAGATACAAACTTGTCCTGATATTCTGATAGAAGGTCAAAAATTAAAAAAACGTCAGTGAATACAAATATTTAGGTGTTATATTGGATTCAAATATAGGCTTTAAAAAAACATTAAAAAGTTAACAAATAATCAATTTAGTAAACTTTAGAACTCATTGACCACTGTGGCATCAAATATGTATCTAAATGCATTGATAATTTCACATTTTTTGTAGTGGTCTCAAGTTGGTCTCAGGGATGTAAAACTGCCTTATGGCCACTCGAGTCATTATACAAACAGTCTCTCAAGATTCAGATAAAAAGACATGTTCATGTCATCATTGTTATATTCTTATCAAGTATAATTTTTTCAGTTTTGACAACGTAATCAGGTACACAAACTTATGTTTGCTTTTTAAAATTATTCATGGTTTTGCTGCCCCTCCATTAAAAAGATTTGTACCCTTCAGTGCAAGGAAAACATTTCGAGTCACTCGTTCGACTATATGCGCTGAGTGTAGGGTCCCCAAACGAAGAACTTTTTTTGAGAAATCAGCATTCTCAAGTGTGGCCAACAGTTGAATACTTTGCCAACAGATCTATGTATATAGCTATGTACAGATTTTTGTAAGTTCTCACACATGACAAAAAAATTACTTCTTTTAAATCAAACCCGTTCACACAATATAGTGGAGACACCTGCTTTGAGGTTTTGAGAGTGTGTTTTGTTATTATGTATTTATTTATTTATTGTGTTGTTTTTTCATACCAAAGGTGGAAATTAGCACTTAGAGCTATAACCTCATACAGTGTAGCGATGGAGATATGTGTGTATTAGGGGGAATGTGCATTATTAGTTTTTCCGCCACAGCGTTTCCCATGTAGCCCAGAAAGTTCAGTTTTTGTCTCCTCTGACCATAGTACTTTGTTACATGGATGCTGTGTTGGACTTCATGGTGTTATTTACTTGACAATGTTCTCTAACAAACCTCTGAGGCCTTCACAGAACAGCTCTGTGAATTACACACAGAGGGACTGCATTGGCTAATTTGGTGATTTCTGATTTTTTTTTTTTTTTTTGTGGTGTCAGAGAAGAGTGTTTCAAATCCATATGCAAACAAAAGTTTTTGATATTTCTTTGCTAAGCATGCATCATTCTCCTTCCACATTACAGGTATGCATTACTCATCTATAACAATATTCATCTATAACATAAAATCCCAAATAAAATGTGAAAATGTTTAAGGGGTATGAATACGTTTGCATGGCTCCTCTGATTACTGATGCAGCCTTTCCTTCACAGATTTTTACTTGATCACAAATTTCAGATTTAGATTACATTTTTCTAATGTTGCATCATTTCACAGCACATCCCTGGTAAATATTTTTAGTTTATCAAAGAAAACATCATGGAAGTTTAGAACTTCACACAAAATATTAATTAGAACCAAGTTAAACTTCTTCATTGTGCATAAATGTTGCACAACCTCTACAGACTTTTTTTTTTTTTTGCTTTTTGCTTTATGATGCACTTTTGGGTAACCAACTTTTTGTTTTAAAATAACTCTATAACGACTGTTAACATAGTTTGCTTTTGCACGAATTTCATGGAACGTCTCATCAAGCAGAGAAATGTTAATGTACAAAATCAAGGGACAGTAGAACCCCGGTGAAAACGATCTGCTGGGAACCTGGAGCAATGAGGCTAGGAGAAAGTTAATCAGAAGGCCACTCCTTTGATGAAATGACCCCAAGTAAAGTTGTGGAGAGGCCGAATATGTTTTCTCTGCAGCAGGCTGCAGTCCATCAACCACCTAGAACCAATCTGCGGCTTATGACGGTAGCAGGGGAGAAGATACATTAGGCCTCCTTCCAGTGGGTAATGAATGGAACTAATAGGAATAGGCAATCCTGGTCCACACCACTAATATATGTAGAAAAATACCAACCCTTCTGTTTTCTACTCTTTGCCGTACAGTGATGAAAGTTTGCAGTTATTCTGACATTTTTGTTCTCGATATAATTTTCTGAAATGAATAATAATCTTTTTACAAGCAAGCAGGAGTGTCATATAAGACTCGACAGTTCAGTCATTTATCATAGTTTTCAACCTTGCCAAATGCTTGATTTTTATTATGTGCAGATTATCTAGTAAAAAGCTTAAATGATGAGAAAATTGTCTAAAGTCAGCGCTACCAAAAAAAAAAAGTTTTCTTCTAAACTTGGCTAATTTCACTGAGGCAACAAAATGGATTTCAGACGATGTAGTGTTAATTATGCATGTTGGTTCCATTTAAAAAATGTTCACTCTCATCCGCTCATTACATTTAGACTTCATTATGTTGTGTGGTATCTGTCTCAAATGACAGGCCATGCTGCACTGCTGGGGCTGCCACGTGCCGTGCAATTTAATCCAAAATGTTCCACAGTGGCACAAGTTCAAGTTTTTGCAAAATGCATCAGTCATTTTGCAGAAGGTTTGATCATATTAACTTAATTTACTTGACACTCTACAGTGCCCTTAGGTATGAGTGTGTATGGTTTGTTGTCTGTTTTTGTGTCTGTCCAGTGACGGACTGGTGACATGTCCATGATATACCCCGCCTTTCGCCCGCCAAGATAAGTAGCTCCTAGTGACCCTGTGGTCAAAGTCTACACGAACACCCATATGTGCTAGAATCGCTTTGACACTGAGTAGGAATTGCTGGGCATAGATAATAGATGGATAACTTTGAAAGGGATTTTTCTTTGCAAAACATTTTTAATAGCTTTTTTTTCTTATCCAAAAACACAGTTCGATTATGGATAAAATGCCCCAACAAAAAAGAAAATGTTTGTCTTAAAAAGTATCTATCTTAATGTGGACAAGGTCTGGTTTTGCAATGTTTAACAAGATTACAATCCTTTTTTTCCCCCTTTTTTTCTTTTCTTTTCAGTTTATAGAATTTCTTTCACAGAATAAAAATAAAACTCTGAAGTGATATATGAAGAGCCATTTGTTTTTTTATTTGTTTCTAGGAACAATGGCAGGTTTCTAACTGATGCATGAAATGCCTTGATGAAACCTAATAAAATAAAATGGAAAAGTGTCCTCTGGATGTCTAAATCATGCTGGTATGTAAAATGTATTTTTTTTAGTTTGCTGTGTTCTCATGTTTTACTGTAGATTAGTTTTCTGGTTTGTTGGAGCATTTGCATAAAACCTGTGGCATATGGAAAGAGAGCACTTCTTGTTTTTAAAGTGCACTGAAACTGCACTTATTAACTACAGATTCAGGAGACCCGACTGTTCTCATGATTGATCACAATATTTTAATCTGCCGACTGGATTTATGTGGTGTCAAAAGCTCTTCACTGGATTGGTTTAAGTCTTATTTGTCTGACAGGAGTTTCTCTGCCAGCCTTGAAGAATCTGATCATCCGTTTTTATAGTTTGACTGTCTCACTGAGGTAAAAGCTTGGATAGCCTTAAATTTTATAAATATGAATAAAAATAAAATTGAAGTTATTATTTTTGGTCACAGCGCTTCTTCTCTTCCAGATCTTGGTAGCCTGGGGGAGTTTGTAAAATGTCATATAAAAAATTTGGATTTGGATTTTAATCTTGAGAAACAGATTAGTTCTGTAGTAAAAAGATCTTTTTTAAAACTGAGACTTTTAAAGTGATTTAAAGTGAAACTATTTTTAGGTTTTAATGGTTTTGAACAGGTTATTCAGGCTTTCATTAGCTCACAACTGGATTACTGTAACTCTCTCTATGTTGGTGTTGGCCAGGCAGGCCAATCATGATTGCAGTTCAGAACCCAAAAAAGCATGAACAGACCTCCCCAGTGCTCACTTCCCGTCACTGGCTCCCTGTTAGTTTTAGAATGGATTCTAAAGTTTTATTGATTACCTGTAAGCCACTGAATGGGCAGGCTCCTGTATATCTGTCTGACCACCTGCAGCCTTATGTGCCCTCCAGATCTCTTCTATTGATCATTTGCTTCTTGTTGTCCCGAGGTCCTGGCTGGGTCACAGAGGTGATCGGCCTTGTAGCTCCTAATCTGTTTACCAGCTCCCCCTTAATGTCAGACAGGCTTTAAATCTCTTCTAAAAACACATCTGCACTCACTGGCTTTTAATATAGCATGAGATTTGACTTAAGGTTTAATTTTGTCTTGTCGTGTTTCAGTTTTCAACTTTGAATAATTGTTGTAATTTGTTGTTTCTTGTGCAGCACTTTGCCAGTTGTTTTTAAATTTGCTATATAAAAGAAATTAGATTTATTTTAACACAGACTAATGCCTAAATGAAAACATCAGTTAGTGCACAGATTACCTTGGACCTTAAAAACATCCAAAACATTTCAAACTGTAGAAAATTGTTACATTAGATCCAGATCTAAGCACAGTGCCATAGTGAAGGCATGTTTTCCATCTCTTGCTGAGGTGGCAAAACCGCTGACACACTGAACCTCAGATGCAGAGACACGGGGGAAATCAATTTCAGAGACAGCTCCTAAACAAAACCTCATCAGCACTGAAAATGGCTTTTTACAACCATTGCAAATGGAAAGCTTTTATACATTTCGCAAGCGAGACCAATGTGATGCCTGCTTTAAACATTTAGCTGAGCACAACTGTTATTAGGAGTTGCAAACACAATGTTGGTTTGGCCTGAACTCTGGACTTATTGTTCTTTTAAGGGCATTATAAATCTCATCAAAATGTCTTTCTGCATTCCCAACTTCTTGGAAACTGAATATTTGATTTAATTGTTGTCTACATTACAACATTTGAAGACTACGGGTTTCTTTGAACAATTAATAAACCTTCTATTTAAAATAACTCAACAAGTGTTGTCTTCTTCCTTTCACATTCATTCAGACTCATTTATATTAGGATAAACCATGATTGTCACAAACGTGCATATTCACTCAGAAGAAAAACAATTCTGTTTTTATTACTGATAAGGGTGTTGTCAGCTGTGGAAATTTCTTTTTCCAGAAAGATAAACCAAATCTTCAGAGACCGAGAAAGACAAACACATCAGTAGAACTTGAAAAATCCTAAAAAAATACAAGGTCAAAACTTTAAAAAACAGTTTAAACTGCATACTTCTCTTGTATTTTGTTCTGGTTGGGAAATGATTCTGGCCTCTAACAAAATAATTTTGAAATATCCTGGGGGTAAAATTGTTACATTTGGTAAAATTCAATTATTGGACACTTGCTATGTTCTGTAATTGGGTGTCCTATTGTAAAATTAGAGACATTGCAATTACAATATTTTAGGTGTGTATGGCTGTTTGTATTAGATGTTAGGAAATGTTTTCCTTACAACTTACTTCTGAAATTTAAATAGAACGGTTATTAAAAAGTCATGGCATTTACATCATAAATACAAGGAGGTTTATAAAGGTCTGGAGAAACGTGCAGGCAGCAATGCTAATCACTAGTTGCTCAGAGTCAAATTTTCATCCACCTTTATGAAAAGTACTGGAAGTTAGTGTTCTCAAGCTGGTCTCGAGTACCTTTTGGTTCAGTTTTATCAACCTCTGAGTGCCATTCAAATTACCATGCTCATAAAACTGTTCTGGTTGCATTCTGCTTTCCTTGTTGCATGTTTATTTTGGTATCACAGTTCAGAAATGTATCTGCCTTTACTCCACAGTCTCCTTGTTTTCTTTTATCACTCTATTTTTCATCAAATACAGTAATGTGCTGAGCTGTGCTGCAATTATGCTTCTGAGTTAAAGTAGTTCACATAAAGGCTAAACCCTAATTCTGCTTTGTTATTTCGGGACAGTTTGGTATGCTTGCTTATACTGTTCCTGGGCTTGACATGAAATTCACTTTTTTTCCTATTTAGTCCATACTTGCACATTTAGACCCTCCATAGCAGCTCTCTGCCACTAACCTTTAAGTTGTAGCTTCACTTTTATAGAAACAAAAACTAAAGAGGAAATTTGTCAATGGTAAGAAAATGTGCTGAGCTATGAGATGGATTAACTTTACCGTTATGTAATTAAAAACATTTCCAGATGAAAATAAGCCTTGTATTGCTTCTAATTTTGTGAGAAGAATACACAGATGTCAACAAAGCCTCAAGATAATGTCCGAGCTACCGCACCCTGTTGGCAGTCAGACGCCTTGGAGCTCCTCCGGTACTTGGTCCCCATGAAGCGATCACACACTCTATCTAAAGACTCTTAAAGGAACGACCCTCAACCAGTTTCTAACTTTTAGCTCTATATTGAGGCAGAGGAATGATTACAGAAATCAGCGCTAAGGCTCCCATCTCGGACCGTCGCCCTCTGTTAGAGGATGATGAAGAGCCCCGATAGAAGGTCACATATAGTTTTATATCTGGCACCCCAATGCAATGGATGTGCACTCCCTCAGTGATTATCAGTAAACTATGTGTCACCATTGTGGTGTCTATCTGTTAGATTGTGTAGTAGTGGGTGTCCATACTTAATTTAAGTGTGCTGTGGCTTTCTAATCAAACCAGTTATACCGGTTGCTCCGCTATCAACCCCAGTGCCCCAGCCTGAGGTCATTTATGACAAACCTTCAGCCATTTATCCTTGTACTGTTTGTTTATGAGCATTCTTATCCTATTGTAGCAAAAGGGAAACATTAGAACTTATACTTTACTTCACTATGGTATAAATGGGAAAAACAGCTATAAGCATATTAATAAAGATTATTCCTAACAACCCCCTGATGAGGTGTCATTTAAAGGCACCTCACTAATTTAGATCAGTGAACCCCCTGGGCACTGGGTAGTAGATCACCTGCAACTGGGTATCCACCCCCCGAAACAATCATTCAACCCTGTATGTGTGTGTTAAACCTATATATGACCAGGGAATCTCCTTCCAGCTGTCACGTGGTTCCTCCCCCCCCAAGGAGG
>JAHUTJ010074651.1:0-25467 GCA_036250325.1 Characodon lateralis
CTTAAAACTTTCCTTTTTGATAAAGCTTATAGTTAGAGTGGCTTAGGTTATCCTGAGCTATCTCTGTAGTTATGCTGCTATAGGCTTAGGCTGCTGGAGGACATAATGACCACTTTCACTCTCTTCGTCACATTCTCACACTATTCTCCAATTTTGCATTATTTGCTGTTATGTCAGCTTTTAACCTTGTTCTCTCTTTTCTGTTCCTAGAAGCTACACCCGGCCTGACTCTGTGTCTACCTGTGACACCTTTCTGGAGGGGGAATCGTCCAAACGTCTGCTGGGAACAACTTAATGCTCACCCTCTACCGATGATCCACTTGGCCCTGTCTTTCAGTGTTTAACCCTTTCTCTCTACTAGACTTAGCAACTGACTGAGCTTTTAATGTAACTAATTATATGTGCTCTCTTTCAGACTCTAACCTTGAAAACTGGCTCAGAGTTTATCTGTTCTTTCTTTCTAGGTGAAATGACTAAAGGAGCTACATCCATTAACATTTACTTTTCCTTCCCATAGAAAGTACTCCTGGATCAGTGCTTCTGTGTTCTTTGTGTGTCTCTGCTCTGTTCTCTCTAACCCCCAGTCGGTCGTGGCAGATGGCCGCTCAAACTGAGCCTGGTTCTGCTGGAGGTTTCTTCCTGTTAAAAGGGAGTTTTTCACAACATGTGTTGTGAATTGGCGCTATATAAATAAACTGAATTGAAGCTGATTCTTGCACTCCACATTCCTTACCTCGTTCCCAATGTGATCCACTATGGAGATGTAGTTTGGCTGGGATTTATTAGGATAGGACAACAGGATGTTATAGGGCACCATCTCCACTGAATCCAATCCAAAGTCCTGCCACTCCTTCATGATCTGCTCTGCATATTTCAGGTTCTGCTCTGTTCCAGCCAGATGGGGGAGACGGGTGAATTTCCTGCAGAGACAACAGTTACTGGGACACCAATGTGGTCTTGTGGCCTACGCCAGTTGTTCTTGATATCTGATCTTGAAATTTAATACAGCTCAGCCTACAAGTTGTGGCTCTCGCTGCCTGTTGGTAGTGTGCAGGATGGAGTGAAATTGAAAACCAGCTAATTTCAGGAATTGTTTGACTACAAAAACACTTTTGGATAGTCTGGTTTGTATGTGTTTTTTTTCTTTACCTGAGATGCTCTCTGATCTGGTCTGTCTGCATTTCATTCATCAACTCCTTGAGGTATTTGCTCAAGTCCTTGTGATTATTTGTAGTTGCATTTGAGCGCTTTGCTAACCAGCCTACAAAAAACAAACACACACAATACAAAACAGGCAGTAAAGCATATTTGAAAACTTTGGGACTTTCATGTGGATGAAGAATAATTTCTTTGTTGAAAGGATGGCATTAAGAACAGTTAGAGGTAAGTTCCAAATTATTTGTACCAGTGAAACATGAATCTCTCAAAAAGGATCAAAACAATATAAAACAATGCAAGAATTAATTTTTAAAAAATCTACTTTTACTTAAATAAAAAAAGACATCAAACAATATGCGTACCCTTCTCAATAATATATAGAAAAATCTTTATTATGATTATCGCAGTCAATACCTTCTTATAAAGGCTGATCATGTTTTGCATGTTTTGACTCCCTATGGAAGGTAAAGATCTGAGTTTGCCTTCAGTTTAGTCATTTTATTTGAATTTCTGAGCTCTCATACAGTGTTGCAGCTAATAATGTTTTTGTTAGTATCTATGCGAAGGATGCTATGCTGATTCATTGTTTGCGGTTGCTGGAGTTTCATTTGGGTTATGTCGCTCAATCATTCACCCACTGCAAAGTGGGGGGGTGGTCACATGGATTGTGGTCAAAAACAGTTTGCTGTGAAAACCCTGAATGGAAAATTACCAGTATTATATGTCTAACAGCTGTGATTATAGGCAGTGAGTGCAAAGATATGAAATGTGTCAAAATGGTGACAAACTACAAGTCACACTGAGGCTAAGCAGCATCACAAATCTAACAAAACAGTGATAACAATAACATGACCTATCTGTACTGAAATTGTTAATGCAATGATAGTGAATATAGAGAAATAACTTTGTGATTAAGTTATGTGTCAATGTAACACTGAGACATTTGATTCCAAACCAAAAAGCCCTAACAATACACTTTGTGTTAAGTTGTGTTTGTGTCTCACCAATGCTGAAGCCCACCAGGAAAAAAGCTGTCACAACCACAGCCCACCAGATCCAACGAACCAACCTACTCTCCCTCTTCATTTCAAAGCAGCTCTACGTCCCAGAGATCCACACACTGACACAGCTGGTTCTGCAGGTGAGCTCTGCAGAGGCTCAGATAAAGAGAGTAATTTGTTTAGAAGTGCACAGTGGGAGAAAGGCAGAGTGAGATGGAGGCAAGAAGAGCAGGGAGGAGCTGAAAGGCGGTCTGTTAGAGGCGTTGAGAGAAACGTTGGGAGGGGTAGCTCATTAGTGCTGTTCTTTGTCAGGGCATTTAATGTGCACCTTGGCCATTCCTGTGCTGACTCAGTATTTGTCGTTATGAAAGCAGAGAGCCGCTCTGAGGAATCATCCTAAAAGCAACATGTTAGCCATTCAATTCAGTGAAGAAGAGGAAAGAGGGACTCTTGACATGATTAACGTTACTCCTATTCCTCAATTAATTTGCTGTATAAATAACTTTTTAAAAGGTCAAAAAGCTCCACAAAAAGGTCATAGGCAAAAAAAAAAAAATCTAAAACAGTGCTCTAACAATGAAATGTCTTTCAAAGGCTTAGACAAGAAAAGACTTGTCTTTGTCAAGAAAACGTTACCAAAATCTCATAGGGTCTTTAAGAAAGAATATGAATGTCAGGATCTGTGGTTGGTTGACTGGACCCCAGAATGCTGACAGGGAGGCAGATGCAGCTCGGTAAGTGAAAAGGTTTTAATTTAAATAACAACTCACATCAGGCAGGTGGTAGCAGAGGCAGGCATTTATATGATCAGGCATGGTGAAAACAACAAACAGTCATCAACAAGCGTGACAAAGAAAATGATCATGAACAAGTTTGACATGATGGACAGGATGTATGCAGGAGGAGTAGACAGAGTGTATTAGAGTATGGTGCAGATGAAAACAGAGAAACCGACTGGCATGAAACAGGTGGACTGGATGAAGCTGATTATGGGCTGACTGTGGCAGGGAGAGGTAACCAAAATGTGAATGAGCTGAACAGAGATGCAAGGAAAGGATCTAACACAGGTGTCAAACTCCAGTCCTCGAGGGCCAGTGTCCTGCAACCTTTAGATGTGCCTCTGCTTCAGCACACCTGAATCTAATAATTACGTCATTAGCAGGATTCTGGAGAACTTGACTGCATACTGAGGAGGTATAGATTCAGGTGTGTTGGACCAGGGACACATCTAAAAGTTTGAGGACACTGGCCCTCGAGGACTGGAGTTTGACATCCCTATCTGAAGGAAAATTTTGCAAATGTAACAGAACATAAAAAGCACCATAAACAGAACCAGTCAGAAACTAAACCTAAAGGAATAAACTACAGAACCACCTGGAAAACAGAAACAATGATCAGAGGCAAGAACTCAAAACAAAACTCAAACACCTTCAAATCATGACAGAATCTTCATTTAAGGTAAAAAAAAAAAAAAAGTCAGGTGGACCAACACTGAGCATTGCTTTTAAATGAGCTCAATTGTTTCTGAATGTTGAACTTAAAAGAATTTAAATTAAAAAACTTTAAGTTACATTTTTATTATTTATTTTTAGAGAAAGATCCTAAAGTCCTTATTGAACTATTAAATGTTCTACTTTCATTGCTTTGCCATAATTGAATCCTACCGCTGCTGTTTGAGTCTGTGGCAGAGTGACGTTTCATACCCAGGTAACAGTTTGCCAAGAACTCTATACTAATAATAGCTATGTTTTCAAGCAGCCAGAGAAAACAGTAAATTAAACTTAGCCTCTCATTTACTTTGCAGAGTTTATAGTGAAGCGCTTCACATCAGACACAAATGCCAAACCAGATGACTGAGAAGATGACGGTTTACTTATAGCTTTTACCCTCTAACATCCAAAATCCTGTTATAAAATAACTGATCACTTTCTGTCTTCCAGTGATTTAAAGGAATTATAGCTAGCTCACTGTTTGACTAAACATGTCGTGTTAAAGCACAATGTGTTAATAAAACATGTTGAATTTAAAAGACGTGTTACTGAAGATGCGGTGGTCAATGGGTGATAGTCAGAAACTGTAAGTAGGCCACCTAATAAAATTCAACTTTGGGCCTAATTCAGTCTCTGAACGGGTCTGCTCCGATTACATGGTTTTATTGTGACATAAGTGAAGAAGTTAAACTATTATAATTACCAGAATTTTTGCAGTTAAAGATTGATGTTGCACCACTCCTGCAGAGCGCTGTCAGAGCTGGACAGACTTGTTTTCCCATGCTGCATCATGGGCACTTCCTGTTCTGCCGCGGCTACTCCCAGATCTCAGAACAGCTGTGAGCTGTGGAGGACCCCTCTTTCATCCGATGGACTGGAGCGTGAATTGGTGAACCTCTCTGCTCTCAGGAATGTGGGAAGTAAACACAGGTCACAGCTTTTACTTGTACTCTGGGTGCTTTTTATCCGAGCCTTTTATTAAAAGGGCTTCTTCCACACTGTGTGGAAGGGCCGACTTTAATTTTTGTTAACTGTTTTGGAGAAGCAAACCCTTTATTATTGCTGGACATACAGCAACTGATCTTTACAGCCAGGCAATCAGGGTGTGTAAGGTCACATCTGATGTTTGTATGTATACAGTAAAAAATAACATTATGACAGTCTTTTATAGTTACATTAATAGGTATATGTTTTCAAGAATTGATATAATCTCTAGAAACACAAGTACTCTAAAACAACACGTAAATGAAACATAAAAAAAAAGCACTTGTGCTCAGTAAACTTAGGGAGAGACTGAGTCTTTGTGTTCATCTGTGACATAAATATTGTTCCTATGGCAGATCTCTGCAGGCACGTCCAGTCTTTCCGCAGCAATCTGGAAAAACTATCACATATCTGGTTTTAAAACAACAGAGTGGTGTCCTGACTATTCCTCCATGGAGAAAAAGGCTTTATTTAAACAGTCTGTTAGAGGTCCTTTTAGTGGGCAGATTTCCCTCTAGCCGATACAGCTGGAACGAAAAGAACATCCAAAAATTATGTTTCAGTAAATCTTTTTCTAATAAAAAATATAAAGTTATTGGCTACATATCTACACACCCAGTTGTGGAATCTAAATATAGGTTTGCAGTGTATCAGCAGCAAGGATCTAGGCAAATGAAAACACAACAGATACTTGCATTAAAAACAGTGTAGTAAAAATGTAATAAATGAGAGGGCACCTATTTAAATGCTATTTGTGAGAAAATGCTATTTAATAGAATACAAACCAATCTATGCAAAGAACAACTGAAAACATGTTAAACAACCTCAACTGTGGTTAGATAAATGTTGCACATAAAAGATTTAGCGCTTTATGTTTTACAATGCTGTGAAAAAGTATTTCCCCCTTATAGATTTCTTCTGTTTTATGCCTTTTTAAAACACACTTACTGTTTTAGATCATCAAAAAAATAATATCCAGAGTAAAGATACAAAACAGATTTGAAGTAATGACTTCATCCTCCCTTGTTAAAATATGAATCAACTGTGACTGACCACAAACATTTTTTTTATTTCACCAGCCATGTCACAGGTCTGACTACTGCCAGACCTACAGATTTAAGGCATTTCTCCACTCGACCCAGTCCGGTATCATAGAGCACTTAACCTGGCAGTAAATGTTATTTTATTAATAACTTGGAGCTGTACATTTTTCCAGTGTACATGGATAATACCAAATACAACAACTATTAGAATTCCTTGTGGCTATTTTCACACAGGCTTAAAAAAGGACATACAAGCTCAAATGTATACATACACCCCATTTGTTGTTTGAAAAATGTTCCTTAGCCAGCTGCACATCGATCACACGTTTCATCGCCATCTAGGTCCTGGCAGCTTTCTGTCCATAAACTTCTAGTAGACCTGAGTTTGTGGCCATTCTTGAAACTGAAAGCTATTTTGGATTAACCAAAACCAACTTTGACATGACATCATTGTCCTAATGGAACACCCTGCTGTGTCCAAGTATCAATGTTCTAATCCAAACTGTCTCTCTCAGATAAAAAACATTTGTTTGGATGCTCAGGATCAACCCAGGAACTATTAATGCTCAAGCTTATCATGAACCAGAAGCTGCTGGAAGATCTGTTCGCATCAACATATACTGAGTGGCTACCGATTAACAAAGAAGCCAGTGCTCTGAAGCTGACACCTTCAAGCTCATCTGAAATTTGTAGTTGTCCACATGGACAAGCACAACGTCTTCAGAAAATAAAACGTCGTATGGTCAGACAGGACAGAATTTCAGCTGTTTGACCCAGGTTTTCAATCCCTAGGACACTGAATGTTGTCAAGCAGTGCGGACGTAGAATCATGCTGAGGGTGTTTTTTTTTTTTACCGCCAGCGGTACTGGTGCATTGCACATAAGGGACAATGAAGGCAAAGTACTACCTCCTTGGACACTTCTGTCTTTTCTCACAGGACAATGATAACAATCACAAGAAACTAACTGGCTGCTATTTCCCCTCCCTACAGGATGCATGACTCCAGAGATAGATAGATAGATAGATAGATAGATAGATAGATAGATAGATAGATAGATAGATAGATAGATAGATAGATAGATAGATAGATAGATAGATAGATAGATAGATAAAATAAGCCTTTACTACACATGTTGGTCTATGGCTCCATCTAGTGGCAGAAAGAAGAGGCGAGTTGCAGTTAAGCGACGTTCATTGTTCTGCCTGCTGATTATCTTTAATAGTTGGTCATAATAATTTGCTGTCTATTATTGTTAAGTCTTTTGTACGTCAGTCGTGCCGAAAGTTTAACTGGGATGATGATGCGGTTGAAGAGGCCGCAGTGTGGGGTTTGAGCCCCTCGAAGTTTTTTAGAGGGAGGGGGTGAGAAGTCAAAACGCGTTCAGAACAGGGAGGAGGAGTACGGCTGGACGGGCTGCAGCAGACACCGGTTGGACAGACAGAGACAGACCTGCAGGGAGGACCGACCTCCAACCTCTTGTCCGGACTGAAGCGTCGGTGAAAAGCTGCGTCGGCAGAGACCCTGAAGCCACCATGGCTGTGTCGCTGCGGAGCTGGGTCGCCAACGAGGGAGGGAAGCACTTGGTCCTGGTGGGGGAAGCTTTGGCACAAACTTGAAAACTAAACCCCCTCGGTTCATTTCTCTATTTCTGCGTATCACTTGTTTTACATTACTGATGTTGACTTTTAGGTGTTTAATGTTTGTTAAACCGTGTAGGCCGCTGGTGGACAAATCATAGAGATTGTTATTATTGATGTGTTTCATTTAATTGTCACATCAATTTACAGCATCTGTAAGATAAAACACAAAAGTCATATTTATGAACCTTTGCTTTCTGAAAATGAACTTGTGATTGCAGTGAGCAGGAACTCTGTGTTGACTGTAATTTAAACATGATGTTTATGTTTTTTTGTGTAGATGCTGTGGATGGGAGCCAACACCTGGCTTTTCCTGAACACCTTCCTGCTGTACTCCACAGGGCAGCAGTACCACTACCTCTACCAGATGCTCGGGGTGAGAAACTCAGTTTTATGTCTGCTGTGACAAATCACAGCATCTGCTGTAAAAAGACGCAGTCTCGCTTTAAAAAAAGATGGCATCACACTTTCTGCTAGTAAATTTTAATTGTAGTTTATTCAACTTTCATGATGCAAAAATGTTTTGTAGAAATAAACTGTAAATATGTGAGGGGTTCTTGTAGAGGGATTGGAGAGGCAACAAAGGAGATTTATGCCCAAAGATCTGCATTAACCAGAAGGTTTGAATTCTTAAACCTGAAAAAACACATCGTAGATGTAGTACATGAGATTTAATCATTTTCAGATACATCTTTAAAGAACAAGATCAAATCAAAAGGGCTCATTTAAACACTATAATTCTTGTTAATGATTAAAAAGTGCATGCTCCACATTTGTGATGGTACATCATCTGTTATTTAGAGGCAGATTTAAAGGTCTAGAATGGAAGAAAGATATCTGTTGCTGAAAAAAAGCCATACAAATTCTTTGGTATTTGCCACAAACCTTGCAGACAACCAAGTGGAAGATGGCACTCTGGTGAGATGAGACCACAATAGAACTTGATTTATGCAAAAGCCTAGGTGTGGGGGAAAAACTAACTGCGCGGCACCCTGAACTTGTTATCCTCTAGGTAAAAATTGGTGGTGGCAGCATCATGCTGTGGGGATGCTTTTGCTTTAGCTAATACAGGGCAATCCTGAAAGAAATGGCTGCAAAAGACTTCAGAGAGGACTGGATGTTCATCTTCCAGCAGGACAACAACCCTAGACAGAGAACCAGAGCTGGTTTATATCAAAGCATACGGATGTGTTAAAATTGCCCAGTCAAAGTCCAGACCTAAATCCTATTTAGAAAATAGTCTGATGGAGCTGCAGAAAAGTTTGTATTTGTCATTCTCTTATGTAGCAAATCTTTACAGATTTAACTAATTATGTTAGTAGGTAAACTATATTTGTGTCTCAGTGATCTCTGGAAGTCATCATCTGTGCCTTGAGCAGTCAGTCATTTGAACTCACAGATTCAGCAATAAATCCTGAATCCTGCTGACCTGCTTAGTGTAATTTTTGTCACGTTCTACTTGGTGTGTCTGTAGGTGTTTCTTGATGGAGGTTTGTTCAAGTGAAAGTGTTCTTTGTGTTCAGAGATAATTTTACAAACCCTTCTCTCGGTTTTGGTTCTCTAATATGCATGGTTGTTTACTGTCAGCTCCAGGCCAAATGAAACACTAATTTCAACTTCTTCCTCTTTAATCACCTTTGATTATCTGAAATATTTTTAATTTCACAAGTAGAGGTTTTCCATCTCACAAGTGGTTAGGCACAGCTACCATTTTCCCTGTTATTGCATCCTTCTTCTTAGTGTTGATTCTTATATTCAAAGGAGGCTTTACTGTTAAACTGAGCACTCCTGAGCATCCTTCATTGTTCTTTCATTAATCCTCTTTCCTTCTCATTCATCTCACCTCCGGGGGTACTGTTCTAAACTGAGGCACACTGTAAGATGTTTGACTTGGACCATTTTCTCTGTATTAGGCAGCTAAGCACAGGAGAAAGCTTTTATTCAATTACAAGTCTGAACGTTCATTGAACGTTTAACAGTCAACAACTGATACTAAACCCAACTGCTTGAATCATAAAAGTCAGTGAAGATCCCAAAATTGAGGCACAGACATGTAAGTGTGATGAGGAGGAGGCTGCATGAAATCCAGAGGCATTTAGTGGCTGATTTTCTTTTGATAAACCAAAACGTTCAATGGCGAGGTGTCTTCTGGCCTCTGTACTCCACTTAAATATGATAGAGCATCTTTGGCTTATTTTACCTTAGGAGAGCAACAAAACCCCTTTAAACAAACCATTCCTTATAACGTACAGTGCTTGTTATGTGTACAGATATTTTACAAAAAGTCAACTGTTTAATTGTTTTAGTACTTAGGGACTGTGAATGATAGGCTCAGTCCAACACCGGATATCTTAGAAGAAGTTCATAAGGGTCTTTTTTTTCTGCCTTTTTTCAGCGATCTTACCGCTAGTTGTATTTTATCGTGATATAGCAAAATGATGCACTTCTGTATGAGACCAGCATAATATCTGCATTTTGAACATGCAACAGTTTCTTTTCTGATTTATTTTAGCACATACATTCTCTTGGTATTAGTCCCCCTTTAAGTCATCCACATTTGGATATGTTACAACCACAAGCTTGAAATCATTATATTAGGACTTTATGTGATAGACCAACACAAAGTAGCAGAGTAAAATGAGAGAAAATAACAAATGCTTTTCAAAATTATAAAGCAGGATTAGTTTATGAAACAATATCTCAAGCTTTCAACATTTCTTGGAGCACTGTTCAGGTATATCAGAACTGCCAACCAACCAAAGACGTGGCGTCAACATACACTGACAGGCCGAGCAAGGTGAGCGTTATTCAGAGAAGCAGTAAGGTCAGTGGTAACTCTGGAGGAGCTGCAGAGATCCAAATCTCTTAATAACTGTGACCCTCCTCAAATCTGACTTTTATGGGCAACAAGATAGTCGTTACTGAAAGAAAAGCTGTAAGGGGTCATGTTTAAAAGTTGCTACAAGCCATGTAGGAGACACAGCAAACATGTGAAAGGAAGTGCTCTTGTCAAATGAGACCAAAAACTGGCCATAAGTAAAATGTTGCGTTTGGGGAGAAACACTGTACATCAACCTGTACTGTTAGAACATAGTGGTGGCAATATAATGCTGTGGGGAAGCTTGTCTTCCGTTGGGACATCGAAGTTTGATGGAAATCTTGTATGTAGCAAATGTGACTAGTTTTCATTCGGTGTAATACTTAAAAAATAAGAAATTAATTAGGCATTTTCATTTAACGTACCTTAGCACTCATAATATTCTGCAAAAACTGCCCTAGAAACTTATACCAGGGGCATGTTGATAACAATAAGACTGCAAACACACTGTATTTGTAAATGTCGTCTTCCAAAGCACCCGAATAGGCAGTAAATTAACAGAACAAAGTGTGTACCCTCAGAGCAACAAGAAGCAATGAGAAATGGCAGCAAACAGCGTGTGTGAACTATTGCACTGCCTGTACAGTGGGAGGCAAAAGGGGAGTTAAGGGGCAAGTGTGGGCATGCCGCTGGTTCCACTGAATGCCTTGCCGGAGGGCTTACGTTTATGTCTATCTTTATGTGCACATGAGTACGAGCGCAATGTGTTTCCAAAGCATTAATACCTCAAATAGCCTCTTATCTTTTTCACCTGCTTGGCAGGAGTGTTTGGGGTGTCAGAAAGGAGGGTATCAGATCTCTGTCTGGTGGTTTTTGCTGTCAGCTGCTTTTCTTTTAAAAGGCTCTGAAGTGTGTGTGTGTGTGTGTGTGTGTGTGGGTGTGTGTGTGTGTGTGTGTGTGTAGAATAAAAGGATCAGACTGAGGTGCGCTGAGGTTAACCTAACATTATATTTAGGTTCAAGCTGTGGTCTGTTGTCCACAGTATTCTTATATTTCAACACTTCGGTCAGCTGTAAAGACAGTTGTGATTCCTCATGTCTGACTTGTCATTTTCTTGACCATCGAACTTGTCCTTGATGGGCTGCAGATTAGAGCTCTGGTTGTGCATTTGTCTTATTTCTCAGTAAACCATGATTTTGCTAGATGTCTTAGACCAGAACATCTTCACAAGCTAGGTTCCAGTCTCACTTTCTAGTTTTCTTTATTCTACACACCTCCATCCCAGTAAAGCCAGAGATAATCAGACATGGCAGCACCTGCAGAGCACAAAGCTTCCAAGAAATATGCTAGGTATATGAGATGCCAGAGTGCACCCGGCGTTTCTGACTTTAATTTGATTATTGAGCTGCAGACTAAGATTTATTCAGTTGGATTATCTGTCTTGCTCACACATTACTTCAGGTGTGTTTCCCTGCATTTCGTCACGTGTTTTCTCGGCATGTTCTGAGATGTTGAACCTCACTTAACCTGGTAAAAAACAGATGAGTGATTGTAAAATCTGTATGCTTAGACCTGATAGGTGGAGGTACAGTGCATTTCAAAAGTATTTATACCCCTTGAACCCTTGACATTTTCTAACGTTAAATCACGAACCGCAGTGTGTTTTTTTGGGATTTTTTTCATAGACCAACACAAAGTACAGCATAATTATAAACTGGAAGAAAATGGTTTTTTTTTCTTATTGTGGATAAATCCAACTGTGCTGTGAAAGCCTCCGAGATTTGTTAGAGAAGATGATCTGGAGGAGCTGCAGAGATCCACAGCTACAGTGGGATGTTTTAGATCAAATCATGGGTTAGAATTGCCCAGTCGAAGTCCAGACCTAAATTCAATTTGAGAATTTGTGGCAAGATTTCAAAATCTGCGCTTACAAAAGCTACTTTACAGAGAAGAAAAAGGCCAAACAAAACTGGTAGAGACCAATCAGAAAAGATCAAAGTATTGACTGTGAGAGGCCTAATACATATGCGCACAAAACTCACAAAATGTTGATTTTTATTTGGAAAAAAATTGTGAAAACCATGTATATTTTTTCTTGCACAAAATTATGGACCCCATGGTGTTTGTACGTAACACACAGCAAGAGTCCAATAAAATACATTGAAGTTAGTGGTTGTAACGCAACAAAATGTGAAAATCTCAAGAGGTGTGAAAACCTTTGTAAGTATTCAAGTTTTCCTTTTACGGAAAATGTTAAAGACTTCTTTTCCCTTCCAATATCAGTGATTCTTGTGTCTCTGTAAGACAAATTTGGGTTCCCCACTAAAACCCCTTACTCGTGCTTCAGTCCTGAGGAAACTACTTTTTTACCAGCATAGTTTCAGCTGAGTCACATCCTAATTATCAGTGGGCTCAGACCTCCACATTGTGAAAGACAAAGATGGTTTGCTATAAACCTCCGTGGTGAAGTCATGCCTCAGCCGGTCTTAATTACATAAACCAAATCTGTGGGCCTGTTTGACAGTGTGTGCTTGTTTGTGTCTTCCTGAGGTCGGACTTTGCATCAGCCGAGCGTCTGCCTCTGTGCTGAACCTGAACTGCAGTTTGGTTCTGCTGCCCATGTGCCGCTCTCTGCTCACCTTCATACGAGGAGTACACATGGTAAGACTCACACAGGAAGTGAATGATTCTGAAAAAGTCAAATTTGCAGAAAACGAGTGACGTTTGGTTTCTAAAGCACAACAGAATTCCTGGCAAAGGTTAGTTCTGGACATAACAGTAGAACAGTTCTGTTTCCCCATCCACAGTGATTTTTGTCTGTGTTGCACATTCATGCAGGTATCGAGCAGAAAGACGCGCAGGCTGCTGGACAAGAGCAAGACCTTTCATGTTGCATGTGGCGTTGCTGTCTGCCTCTTTTCAGGTAAAAACCCGCCTTTTATCACGCCAGCGAGCTCTCGTCTTGTGTAAAGCGTGGAAAAATGGATCCATGGTGGATTTGCATTCCTATTACACCAGCTGAGAGAGTATTTCTCCTTGCTGTATGTGTTTTAACGGCCCAGGTTTGTGTTTTGTGTCTCCTCCCCTGACATCGTGGGAACCTCAGACAGCTGTGTATCCACCAGGGTTCACGTTTACAGACTATTTCCTCTGAATCATCCTGTTATTTTTTTCCGATGCATCCTTAGTAAGATCTTAGTTTCACATGAAAAAAGCACAAACAGTAACTAAATTCAGCATTTTGCACCTAAAGCTGCCTGCTGTGAGCTTTTCCTCTGCTGTCTTGCTTTTGTTTAAACATCTGTTGATTAAAGACTAGTTGATTATGGAAAATGATTGTCATGCAGGAAGGATGCAAACATTTTTTATAACGGATGTGACACAAACTGCTGGATTTTTACTCTTGTGTTTGATAAAAACCATCTACATTGCTATATTAAAAACACAAACTCTGAATTAGGAACTAAAAACAAGTCAAAAACATTTTAATAGTGGAGTAAATATAATTACTCCGAGATGAACACATTTCATTCTCGCATCCAACATGTGTTGATGTATTACACTTCCCTGAAAGAGAGTGATTCATGTAAGAAATATTTTAATCAGAATCAGATCCTATCCTCCAGCATGTAGCCTCTGCAGTGTTTTAAATGTCCTTTCTTTGCTGTCTTACTGGTAAAGAAGGCAGATCTTCTAACCCACTTGCCCACTTTAAAGGCTTTATGCTGGAAATGTGAATTCAAAAAGATGCGTGTAGATGGTGCATTTTCAGGCTTACTTGGGCTTAATTCTATTTCAGCAAGCAGATGGGTGGAGTGACTAGACTAGTAGCATGCAGGGCTTGATTTATGAACCAGGATATTTTAGAGGATTCAACCAAAAGCTGAAACAAGTCTTCAGTTCCATGATTGCATCAATAAATGCTGTGTTTCTGTTTCATAATATAACTGAAAGCAGCTATTGCGTACTATTTAGCATTGCAGTTGCACCACTGCAACTGTTGCACTGAAGATGTATTAAAAAAGGTTAGTTTTAATTTTAGAGCTGTGTGTTTTTTGTGGAGCTCTGATTTACATGTAGGGACACAGCTAAAGCCCAACACACTGCGATGAACTTCAAAATACTTTTTATCATAGTTTTTGCTGCTTATGTGGGCCTCATTTAAGCTGTGTTTACATGTTTGCCATAAAGCTGAGGATGCTGCTGCTGATGCATTCAGTAACAACTGGGGATTTTTAACTCTCCACATCCGAAGAAAGAACATGCCAACAAGAAGTTAGAATTTTTGGTTCAGGTATAGATATTTAGACAACATACCGTTAGAGGGATTTTGAATATTATCCGGTTAAATGTCCGGTTAAAAACATATCTGCAAAGGAGAATTCATCCTCAATGACAAAAGATTTAAGTGATTTTAAAGACAATTTATTTGATAAACAAATATATCAATCCCACAGTTAAAAGTAGATTTGCACAATGAATCAGAAGAAGAGTCTTAGTGGTGGTGATGCTAAAGAGTAATGTGGACTTTGTGATGAAGGAAAAGAATATAGCCAGAGAAATGCAGGTTAATCACAATTGATGTCATCATCAAAATATTCACACAACCTCTGTATTCTTAGTGGACAGAGAGGCAGCCGGATGGAAGAGAGACACAAACTGTGAGAAGAAA
Source organism: Characodon lateralis (assembly GCA_036250325.1). Lineage (NCBI taxonomy): Eukaryota > Metazoa > Chordata > Actinopteri > Cyprinodontiformes > Goodeidae > Characodon > Characodon lateralis. The sequence continues at coordinate 14,806 of JAHUTJ010074651.1, forward strand.
GAGGCAGAGAGGGAGGGGGTGCAAGACAGTGGGAGTGGGAAAGGATATGGGGTAGAAAAAAGGGCCCTTGTGTGTCATGATTAGAGCCTCTGATTCCATCAGCTGTTGAACGGCTGCGTGCTTAGCCTGTGATGTCAGGAAGAAGCGTGTGTTTAAGCTGTGCTGCCTTTTTGCAGAATGGATAAAGAAATGTTTGTACCTCTGGCAGTTCTTTAATTGAGTCTGGAAGAGGGTAAAAATATTATATGTGTGACTTTGTCCTTTCACTAAAGTGTGTGTTTTCTCATCTTCTGCAGTTGTGCACGTTTCAGCCCACATGGTGAATATGGTCAATTTCAGCGCGAGTTACTCAGATGACTTTCCTGCTCTCAACTTGGCTCGCTATAGAGGAGAGGTAAAGAGTTACTTCAACACAACTCAGATCTTTGCAACAGCATTTCTGACATTCAGTCAAGTACATTAAAAACTACTACAAAAAACCCCTCAAAAATTGACATAATCATTTGAAAACAGTTGTGTCCAATCTAATGTTTTAGAGGAAATGTCTGTAACATACTGTTACGGGTCAGATTGTTACAGATCTTGCTGTAAAGGTTTTACTAGTCTTTTAAAATATCAACACAATATTATGAAGGTGACATTTTTAACTGTCTTTAGCATCTTAAGGTATTTTTCCACTTCTGGTTGCTGAATGTTTTTTCTCTTGAACTTAACTTCCCCACACTTTGTCATCCACTTGAAAAAGATTTTTCACTGTATTTTCTGTGGTAACCCCCTGGGGTCAGAAAACTGGGCCGAATTAGGTAGATTACGCTCCCTGATACTGAGTAGGTCCTCCTGCTGCAGGAGTGCTGCAGCGATCTGGGGACACAGATTTCCTCTAACTGCAATAGTGGAATCCTAAATGTGATTAAAAGCACTGAACTAAGACCAAAACAAACATTAATCCTAGACTGTTGCTCAAACCCGTGAAAATATACAGGTAGAATGGACTGTGCAGATCCTGACTTCCAACTGCTGGAGAAAGGAAAAAGAAGAGATCCAGGCAGGATTGCAATCACCTATCTGAAGACATAATTAATCACAGTTCCATTGAGATTTGGATCTGAGACAAACCAGCTGCTGCAGAATGTCTGCTCCATCCTAACATTAAATGATTAACAATCTTGGTCAGTTGTATTATCATTAGCCCCATAGCATAATTGTCTTTTTTTTTTTTTTGCTAAATATGACATAGACAATTATACTATAAGGCTAACAATATATTTTAACCTTACCAGTTAAAATAACTTTAAAAGACTTTGATAAGATTGTTAGTCTTGGTCTCTGTGGAGATGTTGAAGTCTGTGCTTTCTTTATTTAAATATTTCCGCTAAGGATGGTGGATATTTTTTATGTATTTGAATGCAAACACTTTAGTATTGAACATATGTGGCTGGGTTTAAATGTGTGCAAACAAAAATAAAGAAATCATGTCATCTAATTTAATGTTAACAGAAGATATACCTGAAAAAACTACACCGGCTCCTGAAAAGGTTCCTCCTCTGGAAACGGCCCTTCATATTAGCATTTCTAATGCAAATGTCAGTCTCTTCATATATTTCTTGTAAAGCTAGCTAAATCCTAAGATTTTCAAAACACTCCTAAATATTTCCTAATCCCAAGTGCTCCATGACAGACACAAAAGGACTCTTTAGAAGATTTACAGAGAGCAACTTAGCAAAATGTTTAGCTCCCTGTTGAATGCTGGAGTCTCAGCCCCTGTTGAAAAGTAGCAGCCTGAATAAACAGCAGATAAGCTTCTGTTAGGAAAGAAAAATGCTTTCTTTTCTAGAAACGTCTTAGACCTTTTGTGAGTCCTTTGAACTCACTAAAGTGAAAATAGCTGAGTTGTCTTTACTCAGCAACAGCTTCCATCAGTGTGATGTAAATCGTATGATTCTGATCTCCAGCCAACTCATCAGTGAATCTCTACTTAAACATGTTGTTGCACCAAGTCTGAAGACAACATTGCTTCAGTATGACCACTTCTGAAGCCCAGCCATTATCGTTGTACAGAACATTCACACATGGGACCCCTACAAAAGATAAATTCACTAATTTACACAACTTGTCCTCTTATTTTGCAAAAATTAAGGTGCAAAGAAGGATACTTTTGTTAGGAAATACAGTAAAAACATTTATTTGGAATAATTAAATAAAGTTAAATTGAAATTGGTAAGTTAAAGGTTCCTCCTCCATTTTAGTCTGATTTAGTCGCTGCATGTTTCCCAAAGCCAACCTGATGTATGTCTGATTAGTTTAACTTCCACACAAGGACAGAAAGTTAGTTTTGCTACTGAGTTATGGAATAAAGACTGTTTTTTCCTCAAAGTGCTGACCTTGATCTGTTGTAGTTTAAGGTGCCTCTCACAAGCATTAATGTTGATAATAGAATGATGAAGACAACAAACCTCTTCCTTTTTTGTTTCCTTTCCCAGGATCCAAAGCTCATCCTTTTAACAACAAGTAAGAAGAGCAGCTAATTCTTATAAAGTTTGGTGCATAAAGTCCAGATGCCTTTGTTTCTCTCTTCCTAGTTTCTGTGTTTTTGTTGTATTTTTGGGTTGTTTAGGAACTGTTTGGTGCAGTTAAAGAAGATCATATTATTTTGACATACTGATGGGTACCTTTACATGCAGGGCAATATCATAAGGTCAAACATGAACACATGAAAATGGCATCATCTAACTTAAGCCTGAATTTAGTCATGTTAGATGTAATAGATAGTCAAATCCCACAGACATATTTAAACCCATTTTATGGTGTACGAGGCTTACAGTTAAAACCCAAAATAATTATTATCCCTGAAAAAAATGTAGATTTAAAATTATTTTTATTCAGCTGAGTTAGTTAATGACAGGAATTAAGATAGGCCTCTCTCAAAAGATAATAGAACATTTTGAAAAAACACATCTGTTTTTAACCACATTTTATAAAAATCTGCTGTAGACAATTATTTAAAAACTCAGTAATCGCTGGAGAAATCTTTATTGGCAATGCAGCAGTCAAACAAATTCTGCATGTTTCCACTGCTATTTTCACAATCCGTTAGGGATGAACTCCAAGGCCTCGAGGCTGGAAGTCCTCCTTGCCAGCACCTTAATGTTTAGTTGGGACTTTTTTGGTTTCTCTCCGAAATGGCAATATTACTACCGGTCAAAAGGAAAGTTTTGGCAAAATTAAAGCATTACTTTAAACCTAAATCTGTCAGAGGTTGGAATAATTTTCAGTGTTTTACAAACTGAGGCTTTAGCAGACTCAGCTAAAAAAGGTTCGGGATCTAATTAGACTTTTGCCAAACATACAACTACGATGTTGTTGGTGGACTTGATGTGATAGAAAGTCTGTGGTGTGTAAATGGAAATAGGAATGGGATATTCTATTTGCAACCTAATAAAACTCTTTTTTACTGTATTACTGTAACATTTTGATGAATGTTAGTAATCAGATACTGTGCATGTGACCCTAGCTAAACCAACCAGAGACTGAGGGACTGATGACCGGATGTTTACATTGTCTGTTTTGTCTTCTGACATGATGGATCTCTTCAGTCCCAGGAGTCACTGGTGTCCTGCTGGTCCTTATCCTCCTCCTGATCTTCATTTCCTCCTCCTACTGCATTCGGTATGCTGAACTGCATCATAATTTCTAGAATTATCAGAGTTGGTGCTTATATACAATAAGAAGGGGAAAATTACCACAAACAGCTGTCATAAGAGATGTCTTTGGAATGCCGAGCTGAGTTACTTCTTTAATCCTGTGAAAAACTATTAGGGATTTACTGATCAGAGATTATTTGGAAGGTTTTTGATTAACCAAAAATAGACTCAATCTGCATCTCTGACGAATGACGGAGGAGATCTCTCCATCACACCACAGCCAGGAGCCAGTGTGAATAACCGCATTGACTAGAATGGCTTCCATTTGCGACAGAGAGCAAAACGCATGGATGACGGAGTCAATGTGAACCAGGGACTACACCTTTGTGCTTCCCTAGACTTCCCAGTCAGGGCCAGACAAAAATAAAAAGACATGATTCAAATTAAAATCCAATTTTTCAGTGCATCTCTAAAAATGCAAATCAGTTTTATTTTATTTGTATGCTTTTTCCTGTCTTTGTTATGTTTGCCTTGTGTTGTATTTCTGCTGAACCTGGCGGCTCATCTTGCAATGGATGATGGAGACAATGACACACTGACAAACATTAGCCTCTGTCATTACTCAGGTCACTGTGGGTCACCCTTTGTGTGTGGAGGACACAGTGTGAGTCTGTACCTGTGTGTTTGTGTGGCTTCCTGCTCATTTCAGTAAGTGAGCAGACAATAAGAGGCTTTTCCAGACCACGTAAGGCTTTTTTAGATAAGAGTCTGGCAAAGTGGTTGGAGTGTTAGGATGATGGCCGCTATAGACTGGTCTCTATGATATGCTGACAGAAAAGCCCAACCACCTCTGGTGGGTTTATTTCAATGGCCGAACCTGGGACCTTTAACCTTTCTGGTTCAGTAAACATAGTGCAGAATAAGCCCTGTAATAGTGAAGACCATATACTTACATTGTCTTACCACACAAATCCTTAGGGGTTGTTGTTTAAAAATGCAACTATTATATTTTTGTTTATATTAACGAAACAGTCGGATGAAAAATCAGCTTGGATAAACCTCTATTATTCTTCCATTTATTTGCAGATATATGTGTGATTTTAAAAGGTCTTCTGTTTCTTGGAGAAGGCTTTGTCAAAGTTGACCTTAGTCTTTGGAAAATGTATCACCCTGCAATTCTTAATGATAACTATAAATAAGTAATAGTCCTAAAAAATTAATAAATGTTTGAAACTGGTAAAAGCAAATAGCTACAAGCTTATTTTTTTCAATCTTTTTCCAATTGCTTGAAAAATAGATGATTGGGGCTTTTTTCTCCTTACAAGATGCAGAGTTGTATTAATGTGTTAAGATAACTTTGGGTTTCTGAAAGAGTTTAATTAAACCATTGTCTTTTTCAGCACAACGTCAATGAAGAGGAGAATGCTCCTACAAAACAACAAAAAAAAAGATAAATAAAGCAACAAATCAGAGATCCATGTTGATGATCTGCTAGGGGTTTTATAACTGTTTGCTGATGATATGGTGGGATGTTGTGTGTAAAGGACCTCTTTTATACAGTCTTCTAGCATCCTCTTTTCTAAAACTTAAACTCGCTGTTTTTCTCCTTTTTCATTTTGCTTTGTCCACTTTACTTGCACCATGCTACTTAGTGATGATTGTTTATGTATTTATGCTTGTTTCGAGCGGATCATGCATATTGTTACTTCGTATCTTTGTCTATTCCAGGGTGTCCAACTATGAGATCTTCTGGTACACACACAACCTCTTCATTGTCTTCTACATCATCCTGATGGTGCACATGGTCGGGTAGGCAGCACTGAATGAGCGTTTTTATGCAGGTTTTCCCCTCTTCACTCATTTGACATTTTTTTTCTGCACTGGAACAGTTTGTTTTCTTCTGCTTCAGAAGACAACAATGTCAACAAATATTTTGGACAGTCTATAACAAGTTAAATCTAACTGATAATCCCAATATGGTTTGTGTAATCTCTTTATTCAGAATCTGTTATTGTCTTTTTCAGGAATAAATATCACTTTGCTAGCATTTTGTTTGCTTTTACATGTGAAGTTTTTCTTTTAAAGTCCTTTTGGACTTTAATAGACTTTCTAACTTTTTTGTTTTGTGACTTGTCTTCTTCATTCTTCACATTTCTAAACATATTTCAGGAACCAATATTTGCTCTTTATTCCCCATTCATTAAGTGCCTTCAAAAAGTATTCATACCAATTGAACCTTTTTCAAATTATCCTGTTACAGTCACAAACCTCAGTGCATTTCTAATAAAAAATGATAAGTGTGGCGTACAGTTGTATTCACCCCCCTTTATTCTGGTAATCATAAATAATATCCCATGCTATCACCTGCATTCACAAGTCATCATGGAGAAACTAAAGTCCACTTGTGTGTAATTTAATCTCAGTATAAAGCCAGGTATTCTTAAAAGGCCTCAGAGGTTTTATAGAAAACATTAGTGAACAAGCAGGAAGGAACACAGCAAACTGGGGGAAAGTTTTGGATAAGTCTAAATGAGGGTTATGCTATAAAACAATACCCCAACATTTGAAAATCTCACAGAGAACTCTTTAATCCTTCATCTGAAAATTGAAAGAGTATGGCACAACTGCAAACCTGCCAAGACATGGCGGTCCACCTAAAGTGGCAGGCAGCACAGAAGAGCTGCAGATCAGACAGGAGAGTACACATCTGGTATTTTCTGGAAGCGTTGTAAGAAGGAAGCCATCGTTGAGAGTCCTAAGAGGCCCATTTGCAGTTTACCACAAGCCAGGAAGAAGGTGCTCTGAAAACCTGAAATTAAAATGCATCTTTTTGACTGACATTTAAATGGCTTCAACTGCAACAGAGCGTCTCCACACTAAAACATGCTGGTGGCAGCAGCACTATGCTGTGGGAATGCTATTCTTTGTCTGGTACAGGGATGCTAGACAGAGTTGATGGACCTGAAAATGGGGCAGAGGTTCTTCAAGCAGAACAATGACCCTAAACATACAGCCAGAGCAACAATGTAATAGTTTAGATCAGTGGCCCTCAACCCTGACCCTCAGGGCCCATTTTCCTGCATGTTTGGGATACGTCCTCTGGTCAAGCAGCACTTAAATTTCAGTGAGTGCGTTACCGCCTCAGCATGCCATCAAGTTCTACAGAATCCTGTTAATAACTCGAGTCAGTGTGTGGCTGCAGGGAGACACCTCAAATTTATGGACCACATATTCTCTCTTTAGAATAGCCAGTCAAAGTTCAGACCTAAATCTGGTACAGACTTACCCCAACGCGCAACTGTGGTTCTACAAAGTATTTAACCAGGAACTGAATGTGAATGCACATCACGATTTTCAGATTATTATTTGGAAAACTGACCATGATGCATCACTTTGCATTGATGTTTCTGCTTATAACAAATTATGAAAAAGCTCAAAAAGCTATCAATATGAATACTTTAAGAAGGCACTGTATTAGCGTTTTTTCCACTTTTAATATACATCGGCCTATTTGTCATATTTCCATGAACCCAAAATCACCTTTTATTCTTGTTTGCTTTACACCAGTGGAGCACTGAAGTATCAAACCAACATTGAGGCCCACCCACCTGGCTGCCTCAGGCCTAATCATAGCAGCATGGAGCAACATGTTGATCTGGACCAGCTAGAAGATGATGATGGCAGATGTAGAGAGGATGCTCACTTTGAACCACATCGCCCTCAGGTCTGTGACTGTTTGTATGTAAATATTTGAGTGCTCCACCTGTGATCTGAGTGTTTGGGAGTGTCAGAGAGAGTTGATCCCGTTTATTAGAGGTGTGAGGAAGGGGCTCTATACATCGAGACCCGTGTTTGTGTGATTATGTGTTTGCCTGTGGTTGTTAGGTGACGTGCTGGTTCAATAAAACCCCTCTAAAGTTGAATGTCATCCCCTGGCTTTACTTAAGCTGTGAGCAATTACTCTGTTATGGTACCTCAACAGAAAAAAAAAAATGTTGTAATGGTACTTAATAGTTATTTCATGACCACTTCCACTTTGGTTGGAACCTTATTGTCCACCTGTAATAAGGAAAAGCTGATTATAAGAAGTGATCAGAAATAAAAGACTAAGACTGCTGAAATGCATTAAATATCATGTAAAGGTGGTCAGGAAGACTGTATTGTTTTTATACCCATCTTTGTAGTACTTTTATTTACTGGAGGGCTGCTTTTATAAATAAAAGTGCTTTATGCAGTTAAAAACAAGACATTTACACATACTGTCTAAAAAATATGGCATTATTTTCTTACAGTTTGACACATTTTTGTCAGGATCTGCCATTTTGGACTTTGTTTTGGTTTTGTATTTGTTTACTTTTCAGTTAGTTGTTTCCATTCCTTGGGGTTTAGTAGTTATGTTTGTTTATTCCTTCTGTCATCCTGATAGTTTTGTTCTCTCTCCTGCCCCCTAGTTTTAGTAGTTCTTTCTCCCCTCCCCCATAGTTCCCTTGGTGGTTGCTTTCTCATTTATTTATTACTTAGAATGTTTTCTCCTCTGGTTATTATTATTATTATTATTATTATTATTATTATTATTATTAGAACAGTTCTATTTGCTTCTTTGGGTTTTCTAGTTTAGTTTCTCAGTTAGAGTTTCTGTGCTTGTTTACTGTTAGGTTATTTGTTCTTGCTGCATTTTTCTAGTTTATTAGTTCCCCGTTTCCCTTTGGCCTAAGACTCCTTTTTGTTATTATTTACCCAGTTGCTTGTTTCCCCTTAAGATTAGTTGTTCTTTCCCAGCCTTGCTCTTTAGTATAGTTCTTCCTGTCGCTGCTTTGTCTAGTTAGTGTTTCTTCCGGATTTAGTTTTGTGTTTCATGTTAGAGTTTTTATTTATATAGGTTTCCTTGGTCTGTTTTCCATTAGTTTAGCTTTTCTCCGTGCCCCTGTTTAGTTCTTCCTAGAATTACTATTTGTGTTACTTTATGTTTAGGTTTTTTTTTCCCTAGAGTTGTCTCTAGTTTAGTTTAGTTCTCTCTTCCAGTCTCTGCATTTTCTAGCTCCTGTTCCCATAGTAACATATTCCCTCAGTTCCCTGCAGCCTGGTCCACACCTGTTTCATGTTTCCTCTAATTACCTGCCTCCCTGTCTCCTTGGTTCATACTCCACTTCCCTCCGCTTATAAGCTCTCTAGTTTTCATTGTTCCTTGCTGGTTCCTCATGTTATTTTACCTTGCTACCCTGGTTGACTTCCCGGGTTCCTCCTTGTGGTTTAGTTTCTGTTTGCCTCCTGAATATACGCTTTGGCCCACCTGCCTGAACTGTGTACACTGCTTACCTGCCTGTAAGTCTGTCTACCTTCACATTAAACACGTCATGTTCTCACCATGCGACCTGCTCGCCGTGTTCTGCATTCTGGTCCTGCCACCAAACCCACAATCATGACAGTTTTAGGTCGGTTAGCATAAATAAAAATTATTTTTATTTGATAAATGACTTTTTTTAAATTCACAAGTTTACATCCAGTTGTTGCTTTTGGAGTATTTGTTTTCTTCTCCCTGAGTTGCTTTCCTGCCCATGCAGTCCTCGCCTCATTGTGATAATGCCACTCTCTCACAAGCTTCAGCCAAAATCTTCATAAGGTCTTTTGATTTTGTTCCAGGGTTGATTTGCACATTTCCTTACCAACATGCTCATCTTTGGGACACAAATCCCGTCTTTTTCCTAAATGCAGTAACAGCTGGATGTTCTCTTGCTGTTTATGGTTTCATATTATTTGTGATTCTCAGTGGTTGATGTGAGAAACCGTTGCTAATAAGTGTAGGGTTGCAGGATATATTTAGCCACAGTCATCATGACAATATCACAGTGTGTAATGCTGCAACCACAATAGAGAACCTGGATGCAGTATTTAGTTGGCTGTAATATGTGAGGTGACATAAATTGGACGTTTGCTGTACTTTACGCCCACACCTGATACAGATCTTTATTAAGATGATCAGAAAGCTCAGGAGCATGGTGGGAACCTTGTGGTGATGGAAAAGAAACAATGGTGAGACAAATGTGTCTTAATCACAATCCATATTGACATTGAAGTATATAAGAAGATAGCAATGTCATGTTTTTCTAATATGCAGCCCTACTAATAAGACAATTGAAGAAGAGCACTGTGATAAATGAAACATCCTCAAAGACAGTTATACTGAACGTGTCAGCTATGTACTGCAGGGAAGATACTCATAGCTGCTAACTACTCTATAGAGTCTTGCTTTTTGTTATTTATAATAACTCTGTTGCAGGGTTATAACAGGGTTATCAAAAATGAATGAAACAATAATGTTTACTACAAGTTTAGTTGATCAATAACTTTATGCTTGACTGCAGTGAACTGTTATTATGTGTGTGTTTGTGTATAGACCTGGCTCTGGGTGTCCGGTCCGCTCTGTCTCTACTGCGTGGAACGTTTCTACCGCTACACCCGAAGTAGTGCCCCTGTTACTATAGTGGCCGTCATCAGGCATCCTTGTAATGTCATTGAGTTGCGCATGCTGAAGAAGAACTTCAAAGCTCGACCTGGACAGGTGAGAGGACGTGTTGTCATTACTAAGCATTTCCTTTTATTGCTTCTCGGATGTATTTCTAGAGAGAAGGAGAACGGTCACAGTGAGCTCGTTGCTCGAGGATGAAACAATGAGTGGGGCAACAAAAAGTTTGCACACTTTATTCAATAAATGATTATTATTAAGTGTTGTTCACCATTACTGCGTTGCCTTAATAGTTATATTTAATGGTATAGTTGGTAATATTTGTTTTTTTTGCTTTGTTTCTATATTACAAACAGCATTAAATTCACAACACATGTCGTCTCAAGGCACTTCACAACAGTCAGGTACATACATTCCAATTAATCCTAACCATTGAACAGTGCAGTCGGAGTTAGCTTTTTATTCAAATTGGATAAAAAGTTTTTCTGTCTAAGGAAACCCAGCAGATTGCATCCAGTCAGTGACTTGCAGCATTCACTCCTCCTGGATGAGCATGTA